>JBBBDQ010000509.1:432500-530000 GCA_037127315.1 Ascarosepion bandense | reverse complement strand
CATAAAAAAGCAAAATAAATCGTCCGGTGTTGACTCATGCCTGCTGTCTTTGTTACGTAATCGAATTGTAGTTCTCACACTTTCTCTGCATTCGGTTTACGGAATGCAATATCGCTTCTTTATTTCCTCATTTCATAAACAGCAGATTTCATAGACAGCATAATTATTTTTTAAAGAAAAAAAAAAGTTCATTATCTATATACACACTATGGTAACGATACATTTAATACAGTTTATTTCTTACTGGTAGCTCAACTCTGAGTTTGCATGCAAGATGCAATCGTCAGGTGCTGTTAAAACCAAACAAAACAAATAAAAATGTAAACTTTCAACAATTTATTTATCCACAATTTTGATTTGGACATAAAATATCTTATTATTAGAAACGTATTGAACAGACATCGGTTAAAATTAAATTTATTGCTACAGATAGATAGATAGATAGATAGATAGATAGATAGATAGATAGATAGATAGATAGATAGATACTAGACATGAGGGTGCGTTGAAAAGTTCTCGGTCCAATAATAAAAAAAAAAATGATGTTTGGTTATTTTGTAAGTGGATCGATTCGATAACGTTTTTTTATTTATTTTCTAAAGACATTCAAATTTATTATAAACTTTTTAAAGATGACTGATAGGAATTAGAACTCAATTTAAAAAAAAAAAAGAAACATTGTGTTACAATTTTCCTGTACTAACAGGAAAAGACAGAACATTAGACGATTTCCCCTTTTTTTACAGCGGAGTTAACACAAAACAGTGGCGCTTTTACGCCATGTTGACATGGTTGGTTAAGTGAAAAACTCAAACAAAACCCCAATTTTTTGTCAATGTTTTTAGTAAGCATGAACTTGCACTTGTGAGCTAACAACTAGAGAGTCTGTAGCAGTCTGCATAGTCCATTCCCATACCCTAGCTGTTGTATTTAAATTTGAGATTCTCTCTGCTGCTTAACACGAGGCACAAGCATCAAGAGTGGAGCGGGAGTTAGGAAAGAAAGAAAAAAAACAAGGGCAGATAATGTATAACACGGGAGCGAAGAGGCCCTCCCCCCCCTTTTTTTTACCCCACCTAGCGGCAAATATCTTCATCAAGGGCAGGTAATTTCACTTAAACCATCGCACAGCGCCATCTTTTTTAAAAAGCTAATTCTTTCATCCGCTTTTATCTATTGGTGTTAGAATTTTTGTGTCTAGTTGCGACACGGCTTTAGGAAATTTACCGATTTGAAATACAGCGCAAGTGTGCAGCTGCGGTATTCATTTGATGAGGTAAGAATGTGTATTTTTGCTGAAGCTTCTTAGAAATTTTGTGCAAAAGTACAATCTTTTTGCGCCGATCAAGCATACGCCATTTTCTCTCATCTAACATGTGAACATGCGAGTGTGTGTGTGTGTGTGTCAAAATGGAGGCGAAAAACGGAAGGCCCAATTTCTTGCGCTGATTTTTGACTCATTCCGTGTTCATAGAAATGTGTGCACTGTTAATTCGTAATTTAATATTATACATAATGTATATTTGCATTTACATGTTATACATTCAAAATTTCAAACTGTTATGTTTAACTTTAACCCATTATGATTATTTATTTATTTTATACAAAAGATAAATTAAACACTACATTTATTTTTGTGTTGCTTTAGTTTTTTTACTTGTAAAATTTAATATCAAAGAATAATTATTTTGATCTATCTTTAAAGAATTTTTTTTTATCTTTCATTGTTTTAAAATTTAAATCAGACGTCATTTTGATCGTAACAAAGGAGAAAGCGTGATTTGGGATAAGGAATGAAAAACTTAATTTAATTTGTTTGATTTAATGGAAAATAAAAGGAAATTATCATTACTAAATATTGTTAACACTTAACAGATATTACGATTTTCTAACTCGAATCAATGTGCAAAGCATTATGGGTCTAGTGCTTTGAGTAATTCTTCGTTTCTTTTTAAATTATAATTAATCAGGTGTACTTTTTGACCCGGCAATTTCTCAATTGTGATATCAAAATAAATAAATCACGAGTAGCTATTTGTTTTAATTTTCTTATGGAAATTTATCGTAAAACCAGCCAGCAAATTGATTTTAAATGACGTAAAAAAAAAAAAACTTTTAAAATAAATAAAAATAAGTTGAGAGAGAGAGACTTGAGTTGAATGAGAGAGATTTTGTTGTTGCTGTAGTAAACACGGGTGAGAGACGAATTTTTGATCTCAGTTTCTCCTTTTTATATTTCACCGTCTGAATTCCGTATAACGGTTTATTTATTAGAATTGCTATGGCAACAACATTTAAGTTCATTTATTATTCATAAAATGATATCACTGATTAATGTATTTACCGTCAATAATCAACACATCTTTCCTTAGTCGTACAATCGATAGCAAAACGAATTTATTTAATTTTATTTTTGACTTTGTCCAAAATGATTGTTTAAATGTTTGTTTACAAAACTCCTTTTCTTGCGATCCTAACAATGTTATGAAAATGACACCTGATTATTTGATCTTCGTACCACCAAACACAGAAATTTAATTATTTTTCGGATAAAAATTGCATAAAAAACATTTTAAATAATTTTCTTTATCTTTTTAAAAGAACGCTCGTTTTCATTTTTTTTTGTTTTGTTTTATTTTTATGAGGATAAAATTAAATAAACAAAGTAGATTTCAAACAATAATTCAAATGTAATTTCTTAATTATTTCAGTTTTACTTTTGTTTATTTGCTTTATTGCTATTCTTTAAAATGTAATCATTTTCCGTCATTTTTTTTCTCGGTTTTCTGGTTTCGTAAAAAATAAACAACCAGACGCAGGAGATTTCAACTCAAATAACATTTTGTTTTGTTTTCTATCTTATCTGCCTTCCAAGTGGGACACAATTTTAAAATCAAAATGCATTGATTTTTCTTTCATTTTCTTTTTTTTTTTTTTTTTTTTACTTTTTGAATAATAAAATTCTTTTCTTTAGACACTACACAACAAACTTAATTTAATAAGCGAATAACCTCCGGGCCGGGTGTTATTTCAAATACAATATTTCAAATTCATTCATGTTTTTAAAAAATGTTTGTAAAAAAAAATCACTTGCCAGAAATTAATTGCATAAAATCATTTTTAGAAACAATAAAGCAACAAACCGGTTTTCTAGATATTTTTTTTTTATGACAAAAAAAAAAAAAAAGTAAAAATACGTAAGGACGACATTGAAAAGAACATTTTGAAAAATTTAAAACTTTTTTTCGTTACTAATGCACTTAGATTCAAACACTATTTAAATTAAAACTGACTTGAAATGAAAGTTGTTTTTGTCTCAATTCAAGATATTCATTCACTTTCAATACGAATGTTGCTAAATTAAATGTTTTATGTTTTTTCAGTAAATAAATGCGTTATTTTCTGACATAAATTTCCATCAATTTCTTTTCTTTTTTTTTTCCAAACTAAAGACTACCGAATATGTATGTCTTCGGAAGTTTTAACTTGTATGTAAGGAAGTTTTAGTTTTGTGATACGAAAAGAAAAAATATTTTGTAATTTTCATGTATTACACCCCCCACCTCACCCCGGAAAAAAACAGGAAATAATTTATTCAAAATTACGATTATGTGAAAAGAAAAAAAATGTCATGGTATTATTTAAAATACGTGTCTCTTATACAAAACTGTAATATTGTTTTATTGAGAATTTATTTCTTATTTCAAAATGCAAATAATTACATGTTTATATTTTTACCGTTTTAATAATCTGTTACAGGTTTCGTCTGCGCGCTAAAAAGTCCCGCTGTTTAACCGCGGGAAGAGAAAGAAACCTAAAAAGTGGTTGAATGAATGAAAGACAGAACAGAGAAGTCACGCCCACTAATTATAATAACTAAGCTTTCTTCTTTGTCACGGCTCATGTTAGATTACAAAACGATACCTCATTTGTTTTACTGCTGTTCAAATCACTCTCAAATATTTGTTTCGAAAACAACGATTTCTTTGCTCTCTTGCTTAATGTAAACTGAAAATTGAAATCAAAACTAACGAGCTAAATTTTTAAAGTGTTTTCTGTTTCCACTAAGAGAGGTAATACAAGGGACATAACTCTAGGGTAAAAATAACACTAATAACTATAAAAAAAAATAACTATAAAATAACGGAGAGGCTTTCATTTAAGAAAATAACAATAGCTTAAAAAAGTGAAATCTTAATTTTACTGTTATACTAATCTAAAGTTAAATATCTTTGAATATATATATATATATATATATTCTTCAAAAGGTATCTTTCAACAATTGTTTTTTTTTTTATATATAAGTTTTGTGTCTAGTGATACTTTTTCTTTTCGAGTATCAAGATTCATTGGGATTTCTTTGGCAGGGTCCCCAAGTCCTACCCTGTTATTTAACCCATAACTGGAGGGAAGGGATAGATTAATACCTTTCCCAAGGGTACCAGTGCTTAAGTGAATGCAGGGTATTCAACTGGAATTTGAACTCGGCTCACCGATTTCTCTTTCCGCGTTGATATCCACTGCACCACAATGCACATCCGTCACTAAACGCTTACAGCACCTGGTATTCCCAAGCGGTCACCCATCTAAATACTGACCATGCTCAATGTTGCTTAACTTTGGTGATTGAGTGAGAACCGGTGTATTCAATGTGATATGGCCACAAGCCTCCTTATTTGAAGCAGTTCATTAAGAATAGAACATGTTGAAAAGTTCATTGTTGAAGAATTACTCTGATATTATTAATGAAATCAGAAAAATAAAAATGTTGAGTAATTGTGGCTGTCAAGAAAGATAAATTTTGTTTTTACACTGGTTTAATTTAAGAAACTTTTTCAAAAGTCCGAACTTTAGCAGGTATTCTATCATTTTATTTTGTAATCAGTAGTGATGTAAACATATAGCCATATACCTAAGGAACTGATGATTTCTTATATAATTTATTTTTGCAGGTAGTGATATATTAATAAAAAAGATGTTTTTGTCATTTCTCAAGGTTAGACATTGTAAGTAAATGTATAGGACTTGTCTAATCTTTTATCAGGAATTTAAACCAAAATGTGGATATGATATAAAATTCAAACCATTCATTGCCTGAAAGAGAAATGTTTCTCAAGTCTGTAAAAGTTATCTGCAGTTTGTCTTGTTCTCAAGAATGCTTGTAAGCATTCATCTCCATCTTCATATCATCCCATCAGCCTTCTCAGTGCCATTAGTAACCTCTTTGGGATTATTGTCAATAAGGAGGTAACTGATCACCTCACTGGAAACAACCTGAGTAGCAAACAGTATAAGTTTTGCTCCTATAGGTTCACTGCTGATGCTTTGACTGTCATCACTCACAGAATGAGTTAAATCAGCCGATGGTAGTTTTTGTTATTTTGTGAGTGTTTTAGTTATCTCAAAGGCTTTTTACAAGGTGTGGCATTAGCAGCTGCTACACAAACTCTCCAGTTATGTCTTCTGAGTTAATGTAGTCATAGTTCTCTCTCACGTAAGTCCATGAAGATTTTTGTAGATGGCTAGACTTACAAAATGTTTGCATCCTCCAAGGCTCTCTTCTTTGGATTACTCTTTTTTTACTTCTATTTATTATTATTATTATTATTATTATTAACGACCTGCTTAGGAATGTTCTCGGATCATTGGTAAATATCTATACAGATGATAGTGTTTATGGGCGCACTTTGCGAACAAAGATGACAGAAACCTTGCAGCTGGTCTCTCCTCTGAACTAGCCCTCACAGCTCCATGGGGAAAACTGGCTGATACCTTTCAGTGTCTTAAAAAACAAGCTGGTATCATTTTATCACCATTGATATGAACCTGGCTTTTCTGTAATCACAATGAGCAGTTGCATTCTCAATGAGGGTCCATGTTTAAATGTTTATTGGGTCTAAAGTAGAATTCATGTATATAATCCAATCTCCAAAGTGTTGCTATCAAATCTTATCAAAATATAAATCTACATCCCAGATTCTTCCCAATATCTCCTTTCCTGAAAGAATTACCTCTATCCCAAGCCAAATAAGATAAAAATGGTTTAATCTATAATCTCATGTGACTCCCAGTTCATAATAATTTGCACATATATATATACATGTTTTATGAATGACTGAGTTTCCTGATTAATGCAATCTTTGAGTGCTTATATTTATATATTGGTATGCACATACATACATACACATACCTATCTACTGCCTTTTTATATATATATATATATTAGTCATCCACATACAAGCCTGTATCACAGCTCATCAGTGTGGCTAGACTCATCCACTTGCTTCTGGCCGGGATTAAAACTCAAGATATGTGTGTGTGTATGTATATATATATATATATATATATGTATAAAAAAATATCCTTACATTTGCTTTGTTAAAATCCCTCAGAGGATGAAATGTGTCAACTAAGATAAGTTTTTTTTTTTTAGTTTTTTTTTTTTTATAGAATTCTCTAACAAAGTTTGACCCCCCGATAAGGGGTGTGGAGTTAATGAAATACCAGTCATAGTCCTTAAGAAATATGCCCCTGAACTCTCCTCTGTCCTCTCCAAACTCTACAATTACTGTCTCTCTACTTCTTGCTTTCTTGCCTGCTGGAAGTCCTCATCTGTGGTTCCTGTTTTTAAAAACTTGGTAGAACCCTCAGACCCCTACAGTTATTGCTCTATCAGCCACCTTTTTTTGGCAAAGTGTTTGAGGCCATCATCAATGCTGAAGAGGTTCCACCTCGCATAGCCCACTGCCTATACAGTATGACTTTGACTTCACAGGTTTACTACTGACTTGCTAATGACCATCACTGAGCACATATACCAGGCTTTTGATAAGAATGGCAAAGCTTGCACTGTTGCCCTGGATATCTTGAAGGCCTTTGACTGTGTGTGGCACGCTGGCTTTCTGCACAAGCTACAGGGCTACGGTATATCTGGACACTTGTTTGACAATCAAATTGTTCCTATCGAATAGCTTAATGAAGGTTGTGTTGTATGGCATGCTTCCACATCCTCTCATATGAATGTGGGTGTCCCTCGAGGCTCTATTCTAGGTTTTACACTTTTTCTGATTTTCATTAACGATCTCCCAGATGTAATCAGATCCCAGGTATGCTGATGACACCACTATTTACTCTCACCTCATTAAGAAATCTGCCAATGCAGACAAAACTAATCTTGCTGCTGCCCTTGAAAAAGACCTCCAGTCAGTGGTGGATTGGGGTAAGAAATGGCCCGTAAATTTTAATGCTTCCAAAATGAAGCTGCTATCCTTTAACCATCATAGACAATCTTTCCTACCCACCATCAGCATGGATCACGCTAGTCTCTCTGAAAGCAATGTACAGTGCCTCTTTGGCCTCACTTACTCAAGTGGAGCGACTACATTGAATTAATAGCTAAATCTACTGCTAGGAAGGTCGGGTCCCTGTGTCAGGCCAGGAAGTTTTTCTCTTCTGAATCCATCATGCACATATACAAATCTACCATTTGCTTGTACATTGAATACTGCTATCATATCTGGTCGAGTAACCCTGCTATTCACCTTGGGTTTCTGGACAAAATCCAAAAGAGAATCTGCCATGTAGTCAATCCCAACCTGGTGGCTCAACTCTAGTCTCTTTTTCATTGATGAGACGGGACTTCCCTCTGTTTCTGCTACAAATACTTTCACGGATTCTGTATCGATGAGCTTAGCTTCTTGCTGGCCCCTCTGCACGAATTTACTCGAGCTATGAGACTAGCAACAAAATCCACCCTTTTACAGTGAAAACAATCAAGTGCAACCACAACTTTTACTCTGTCAGCTTCTTTTCTCTCCCTTCCCGCCTGTAGACCTCCCTTTCATATTATCATTCCCCTGATAGCTACAATCTCCAAGAGTTTAAATGCAACGTCAACTGTCATCTCTTATCGCCATGATTCCCATTCTTTCTCTCACTTTACACTTTCCTCTCATGCAGCTCTCTTCACACCAATGTACCCGTCCTTCTCTACACTCTTCTATTATGTAACCCCTGTGCACCAGTGGCAGTTCTGCCTTGCTTGGAGTGAGATGGTTGTAAAAAAAAAATCCATTACTAAAGATATAAGGGAAATGGTCTGCTCTTTGAGGAATCTGAATCTTTCTGCCAGGCTCTATCTTTACAAGAATTATAACAAAAACAGAGTATTGCTGCCACTTTCAAGCCCTGATAGAGTTCAAAATTGTTGAAATGGTTGTCTGAGAAATTCCAATTTCCATTAGCGGCAATCTCTTTAGCACAGATGAGTCATTCTGGGTCTAATCAACAAGAGTCTGACCATCACAGGTACAGATTGTTTTTTCGAGTTTGGTAAGATCCTAGAATTATAAAATCAACAGAATTTGTGTTGTGTTAAAATTTTTTCCAATTCAGTAGAAAATAAACAACCTTATTTTTGTTTTGTTTACATTCTTATTATACAACAAATAGATATTTATGAAAAAGTAACATAATGAAAATACATATTTAAATGTGTCATGAATTATGTTAAGATAAAATAAAATAATATGAAAATAGGCAACAAATGATGTTAATGTCTGACAAATTTTTGCTGACATTTGACATTGTACACTAAATGCATGAAACAATAAAATTTTCAGGGTTTTTTCTATTTAAAAAATAAGTTTTGATCTGAAAAAGTGATACATTGAAATGAATATTTAATAAAAGATTCTTAGCATTTACAAAGAAATTAACAAGCAAACTTCTTTTTCTGCTTATTGGAATATGTTTAAATAGAAAGTAAAAATTTGGATATACAAACCACTTACTTTTTCCCTTAAATTATTTGTGATGACCAATCTTGATTGTATTTTTATTTAAGGTTACTAGAAGAAATTTTTTTTTTCCTAAAATATTTGAAGAATTTTTTATATAAGATTAACTAAACTAAGAATATCAGAATAATTTAAAATGAATATATCGGATATCAGAAAGATGGGGAGGGTCAATTTTTATCTCTTCATTATCAGGATATTTTTCAAGCACACATCCTAACCACCAATTCCTATCATAGATCATTGTAAAAAAAAAAAAAATCCCTTAATATTTTCAAGCTCTATATTGTCCAGTTTTATAATTTTAAATATTTTTCTTTTTATCCTGATTTGACGCTGTTTTTATTTCTACTCCTTTGTGAAATACAAGAATAAAACTGTAATTGAGACTTTTTAATCTATTTTCGAAGATTTCTGCTTCATTTTTCCATTTATTTGTTGAGGAATACAAAATATTTATGCCTGAAATATTTTTTTTTTTTTTTTGTTTGTATAATCAAACAACTGTCTTGGTATCATTCTTTGTTCATTATGGGGTCGCTGCAGGCTTGCTTTTGCTGCAAATCTCTTAATAGTGCCACCTCACACATCACATCTCATATGATGTAGCAAAAAAGTATTACTCTGCATCAATACCAAAGTCAACCTTGCACAAGTTGATAAAATGTATTTTTTTATTTAAATAATTAGTATACCTCTTTCATGTTACAGAATGCAAGATATTTTTGTTCATGAAATCTCACAATTTTTAAGACTGTCTTATAATCATTTATTCCAGGCATCACTCTGCTGACTTCTTCACGCTTATAAAACAGCACAACTTCGTCAATTGTCTCTTGTGGGAATCTACATTTTGATCTATTTGGTAGAGTTAATATTCCTTGTTCATTTACAAATTTTGGGGCTTGTCTTGCTATGTATGTTGTGGTGTCAAATTCCATTTGAATTCTTTAGATACTCCAGTTTTTTGGAAGTATTGTCAAAATTGGTACTTTTTGGGATCACTTTTCACAAGCTGCAAACTTTTAATTGTGCAATAATTTCACTTTCATCAATTTTTTTTCTTTTCTACTCTGGTAGATTCTTATTAGAAATTTTAGTCAAAATCAATTTTGTTTTCTTTGCTACTATATTCTAGCAGCAAAAGTTTACATGATTAGTTATACAAGTATTTTGAATTTAGACCAAAATTATTAAATGTCTCAAAAGATATCTCATTATTTTGCAGTAAGTAACGTCACTCACTGAGGATTTATCAGGAATAATTATGTTGTATCATTACACCAATAAAATTTGGAAAAAGAAAAATGAATATGAAATTAAAAATTATTTACTACAACTTTTTTGGTTTTCCTGAATTGGTGAAGAATCCGAACGACTATGAAAAGCTACCAATATCTTTACAGTCTGGAGAGTGACTTGTTTCAGAGAAACATGTTTATATGTGTCAATTTAAAGTCATGTTGAGGTCAGTTTTTTTTTTTTTGTTTGTTTGTTTGTTTGTTTGTTTTGTTTTTACACTGACTTAATAACATTCTTTTACTTTTATGGCCAGCACATATTTTGGCTGAGCAAAAAGTTAAAATAAAATAAAGTAATCAGGGTTTAGATATTAGACAGTATCATGCAGTTGTAGAAACGAGTTTGCTTGTAACAACTGTAAATCTTAATCATATATATAAAAACAAAAACTAAAAATGGATTCTTTCAACATTTATTTAGTGTACCAAGACGAATGTCAACAAAAATTTAACGATTAAGATCCTTTGTTGCATATTTTCCTATTATTTTATCTTAACATAAATTCATGACACTTTTTAAATAATTATTTTCATTATTTTATTTTTCATATTAAAATCTATTGTATCATAAAATCCCAAATCAGTTTATTTTCCACTGAATTGGTCAGCATTTACTTACTTGTACTTGTAACAACATTCACCTGAAGTTGGTTGAACCGGCACCAATGGAGTTAACCGTGTTGCGCATCAAGGTCATCCACGCTCTTCGATCGGCAATAGAATCGGCGGCATGGTCTAGCCATTCACCGTTCCAGTGTCAGACACCAAAAACGTGAGGACCGGACATGAGCTCCATGTCTGCTTTGACAGTAGCAAGCCAGGTCTTAAGTTGCCCACCTTGGCGATTCCTCCAACCAGTAGGTGAGTTGGGCGCCACAAATTTATGGACGAATTCGTCACCAGGTCGGCGCAGTACATGGCCGAACCACCGGAGTCTCCTTTTAAGCAGTTTCTTCCAAGCCGAGGATGTTGCAACTAGTGTGGATGGTCAAGTTGGGGATCCGGTCGGAGAGGCGAACGTGCAAGATACGGTGAAAGCAGTAGTGATCGAAGATCTCAAGTTTATGAAGATCCCCTCTGCCCAGTGGCCAGGTCTCACATCCATAGAGAAGAATTGTTCTGACTATGACCATGGCCTTGTAGATTCGCAACTTCATGGATCATCTTATCTCCTGGCAAGACCAAAGTCGTTTTTGAAGATGGACAAAGTTTGATTTGGCCTTGTTAGTAGATATCCCACTATCTACTTAAAACCAAGCCTCAACGCCTATACATGCGGGTTTGGGGACTGCTTGTGAATTTCAAATTTCCATGTAACTCCAATAACACAGTGAATCTGCAAAATACAACCACTACTACGGTGTCCACAGGAACCGACGCACTCGTGGTCCCAGCACCTTGGGTGTCCAATCAGCGAGCTGGACTATTTGGACATAAGATGATTCATTACGTGGCCTGCTGAAACTTGAAGAAACTCAAGAGCTCACCGCCCACGCCCTTTACCAGTACAAGGTTGATGTGGCCTGCCTCTTGGAGGTCAGGTTTGCAGACCATGGCCGCAAGACTATCAAAGTATCTCAATCTGATGCTGCCTACCATCACTATTACAGTGGTCCCACGGATGGATCCGGGCACCATAGTGTAGCACTGGCCCTAAGCGATCAGGCGAACAACGCTCTCCTTGCCTGGGAACCAATCTCTCCACGTCTTGCCCATGTCCGTCTGCGAGGTGCCCTGTTCAACATTATTGTGGTTGCTGTGTACACCCCCACTCTCGATGCTGATGTCACCAAAGACGCCTTCTATGATAGCCTCCAGGCTGTTATGGATGGTATCCCAGCAAGAGAATTAGTGATGGTTGTGGGTGACTTCAATGCCTGCACCGGTCATAGAGATCCAGACACAAACATATTGTTGGCCCATTCGCCATTGGTGACCGCTGCTCAAATAGAGAACCGCTGATCAACTTTGCATCTGCAAACCAGCTTACTGTGTCTCGCACCTGCTTCCAGCACTCCCGGCGGCACTCAGTGATTTGGTACTCGAATGACGTTGTCACTTGAATCCAAATTGATCACATTCTCGTCAAGTCCCGGTGGGCCTCAAATGTCCTGGACTGTCGTGCATTCAGGGAAGCTGAAACAGGCAATAAACATGGCTCCAACCATGTCGTGGTTCGATCAAAAATGTGCCTTCGTATGAAAGCCAATCTACCATCCAACTGCCCGATTAAATATGATATTTCGCAACTCAGATGCCAGCAAACCAAATCCGAGTTCCAGCTCTAGTTATCAGATCGCTTTGCTGGTCTTCAAACACTTCAACCCGTTGAGTACACAGCTGAAGACTCCTGGCAGTCGTTTACAAACAGTGTAAACAAAGTTGCCTCGCAAACCCTGGGTAAAACCAGACGGCGTGTAAAGGACTGGATCTCTGGCAGCACTATCGATCTCGCAAATCAAACCAAACAAGCCTGTTGCTCTGAGAATGACGACTTACACCGACTGCGCCGTGAGACTGGCCATCGCAGAATGGGCAATCTCAATACTTACTGGTGAATCGTCACTAAATACATGGTGCAAGCAGCATCAGTAGAAGACTCCCGTAAACTTTATCAGACTCTGAAAACAACAACTAAGTGAAACAGGGGACTAAGCGAAGTGCTGCTGGACACGAATGGAACTCCCAGATGGCAGACTGCACAATACATTGGAAGCAACATTTAAAAAATTTGCTGAACCATGACACCCCCCACCGCTTGCAACGTCCCCCTACCACCCTAACAAAGGCTCATGTGTATGATGCAAACTGCCAACAGAAAAAGAGAGATGTGATGTCATCAAAACTCTAAAGAATAACAAAGCTACAGGCAAGGACGGTCTTCTGGCAGAACTCGACAAAAGCTGTCCTGACCTTATGGCCAGATGCTTACACCCAATTCTTGAATCTGTGTGGCACTCTGAACAACTACCTTATAACTGGAGTGATGTAATACTCTTCCCCTTCTACAAAAAAGGTGACTGTTGTGATTGCCACAACTATAAAGGCATTAGCTTGATTGATGTTGCCTCAAAAATTTTCTCAATTATCCTACTACTTCGTTTACAAAATATTCGAAACCTCCAAACCTGACCAAACCAAGCAGGATTCCATAGGGGCAGAGGATGCATAGATCAAATTTTCTCCCTCAGGCGAATTCTCGAACAGCGATGGGCCTAACCTAACAGCAATCTAACGTCATTTGCTTCATTGATTTCACTGCAGCATTCGACTTGGTGGGTTGCAAAAGCATCTGGGACATCATGCATCACAAGGGCTTCTCGATCAAGCTTCTCAACCTCATCAAGGCTTACTATGCACACACCCGAACTAGAGTGAGGTGCTACAGGGAAGAATCCGATCCCTTCGTCATTCAAACGGGTGTCCACCAAGGATGTATGCTCTCCCCCATCCTGTTCAACTACATCATTGATTGGATCCTAGAGGAAAGCCTGGCTGGCTTTGCTGGTGTCAGAGTAGGCCACAACTGCTCCATTACGGATTTTGACTTTACCGACAATGTTGCAATCCTTAGCAAGTCCTATGCAGAGGTCCAGCATGCACTTGAAGAGGTCAGTCACATGGCCAAAATAGTGGGGATGAAAATTAACATTTAACCACAAATAACACAAATTCTGATGATTTTATGATCACAATTCTTATGTGAATATTTATCAGCATTCAAAAAACTTTCTAAAGATATACAACTTGACCATATAAAGATATACAACTTGACCATATAAAGATATACAACTTGACCATATAAAGATATACAACTTGACCATATAAAGATATACAACTTGACCATATAAAGATATACAACTTGACCATATAAAGATATACAACTTGACCATATAAAGATATACAACTTGACCATATAAAGATATACAACTTGACCATATAAAGATATACAACTTGACCATATAAAGATATACAACTTGACCATATAAAGATATACAACTTGACCATATAAAGATATACAACTTGACCATATAAAGATATACAACTTGACCATATAAAGATATACAACTTGACCATATAAAGATATACAACTTGACCATATAAAGATATACAACTTGACCATATAAAGATATACAACTTGACCATATAAAGATATACAACTTGACCATATAAAGATATACAACTTGACCATATAAAGATATACTTGACCATATAAAGATATACAACTTGACCATATAAAGATATACAACTTGACCATATAAAGATATACAACTTGACCATATAAAGATATACAACTTGACCATATAAAGATATACAACTTGACCATATAAAGATATACAACTTGACCATATAAAGATATACAACTTGACCATATAAAGATATACAACTTGACCATATAAAGATATACAACTTGACCATATAAAGATATACAACTTGACCATATTGGGAGATATGAAAATGTTAGGCTACATTGGAAATAGCAAAATCCACCATTTTGAATTTGACTCGATTTAGTAAAACCCTTATAACTCAGACCACAATAAAAATCCACAAATTTTTGTACATATCTTGTCATAAGGCAGACAAATTTGATGTCAAATTTTAGAAAAATTAAAATTAGTTTTTTTTTGTGAAATTAAAGGTCAAATTTAAGGTCAAATTATCTTATTTGACCTTTAAACAAAAATATATGGTTCTCCTTTTAGATCTATCTTCGTACTTTAAAGTGGTATATAATTAAGCTTTGGGAGTGAAAAAATAACTGATATATTGATATTTAAACTTTGTGCTTAGTATCCAAAAATTTGCCTTTTTGGTAAGGGTTAACAGCTCATACCTCTGGAATCGAGCATGAGGTTGAGTAGTTGAGCCAAAACTGCCTGTCATTGGCAAGCTGGAGCATTTTATATCTGTGGTTTTAACAGGTGCAGGCTTCCAGGCTCATCTTTTCTTAAAAAAAAAAAAAAAGATTTATTTTGTAGATCGGATGTGCTCCACAAAACAAATCTTTACAAAAACCTAAAATACAATAGTTAATCAGGAATGTTATCAATAGGGGTGAGTCTGGAAGTCTGTATCTGTTAAACCAAAGATATAAAATGGCCCAGCTTGCCAATGACAGGCAGTTTGGGTCAACTACTCAACCTTATCACACATCCCCATACCTCACTGGTGTTAATTTCAACCCTGATAATAATTATTTTTCTTTACAAACTGCAACTAAACCACCACATATCAACAATTTCACAGAATGACATATGCTAGCATTGAGCATTATGTATGTATTCTGAAAATTGATCAATACACACTGTTAAAATTGTAATGCTTGTTCTTTCCTTTGCAATTATATGCTGGTTATAACAACTGGTGTAAGAAGCATGCAAAAAGGGAAAAGGACTCTTCATGTCTTACTTCGACTGAGCTCCTTGACCACATCAGGGAACAGAAATTGGCATGATTAAAACTAAATTCCAAGCCAACATGTCCAGATGAAGTGCTGTTCAATGAAACGCAGACAGACCTACATAACATGTTGACTACCATGAAATCTACCAACACAATGATGGCATTCACAACCTACAAAGCCACACACTCCAAAGCTCATGATGCAGCAACAGAGTGTCCCTATGTGATGCCACAAGGAACAGAAGAACTTTAAACCCTGGGAACAAATGTGAATCATTTCATTGCTGACCTAAACAAGGCCTACATGGTCTACATCAAGCCAGAACTTGACACCCAACATAGGATGGAAGAGCAATTCGTCAAATTTGCCAAACAATTACTCAACAAAGACATTTTTCAGCAAATGGTAGATTCGCAGCATACATTCACAGCATACATCCAACTTCAAACAACTGAAAACCTACCTTATAGCCACCCACAGCAAGCAGATGATCAATTTCTATCTTAGTCAAGCTTAAGACCTACAATGGTGAGACAGCAAGAAACTAACAGATTTCACTGGTAGACTCAAAAACACTGTCAGAGAAGCTGCTTTTCCAAAAAAAGCAAAATTCAAAGCACACAACACTTTGGAAATGTCTACCAATCCTGTTTTCTCATGGGCTGATTAGTGAGAAAGTCAAAGCCTGGATTTCAAATATGTGTGTGCCTCCACTTGGGTAAAACAGTAGACAAATCTAATTGGAGTAGATAGACTAAACTATCGCCCGGTTCACACTCCACCCATGTCTATTGAACAGGTGTAGAGTCTCATCCCTTGTTCCCTGTTTAGGATGTAGTTTCCGGCTTTCTCTTTTCCAATCTTTTCACTCTTTTCTTTCATTTTTTTTTCCTCATCCTCAATTCTTACGTAGCCCCCTGCGCTTCAGTGGCATTACCGCCTTGCTTGGGGTGATATGATTAAAAAAAAAAAAACTACTATAGAGTGGCTGGCATAGCAAGTGATGTCCAATGGTACTACCACCACGGTATCTAAACAGATGACACAACTAGACCGGATACAATCCACAATGATCGAATCAACCTTAAGAAAGTGCTAGATGACCTAAGGTAGGCACTACAAAAAACAGGCAGGCTGCTGACCCACTCAAAAGTGCAAACAAAAGCCACCAAATGACACCCTGCAAAATTGTCCTCAATCAAAACAACAGTCATGCATGCAGAGATGCTAATCAAAATCAGGAAACTGATGTATGCAGAGATTGTAAGATTGGGCGTGCATATATTTATGGATGCCAGTGTCATTGCTTGTGGATGCAAGAAGATGATTATGGAACAAAAACGTAGCAGTTGTTTTGCATATTTTTAGCTATGCCGAACAAAATTGGTCCACAACTGAATGTGAAGCATATGTGATAAAAGAGGCCATATTGAAGTTCGACTACTTCCTGCATAGCTACCCCGTTTGTCATCTTCACCGAGCACAGTTCACTTATCTGGACTATCATGAGTTCAACAATGCCAAAACTTATCAGTGACAAGAAGATATTTCATGCTATCAATCAAATATCTGGGCTGACATGCTTAGCAGAAGCCATGGTCAAAAGACAAAGAAAATATTGACCTGCCACCTGCCCACTCTGACAGGCAGAACATCCAAAATTCAAGCTTTTAGCCTGTATATTTGTGTTCCATCATGGCGTCTTGGTGAAATTAACAATTCACGGTTAATCACCAAGACACCCCCTCCCCCACTAACCACCCAATAGCTCAAGCGTATTACGAATACATTCTTTGCCTATCATTCCACCTTAACTATCCCCACAGGGAAAATTAGCAACCACATAAATTTCACTACTAAACAGTCAACTGATGACACTCTATTGGGAATCATCAGAGCTCTCCAGACTAATGACTTAAACAAGAAACTTCATATTGATCCCAATGACCACCAGGCTCACCTTATAAATAAACATCCACTAATTCTGTCTGGAATCCAGCACCTCTATCTTGATGATTAAAGAGAGTAATAATTTACCAAAGTTAGTCATAACATACAGACTCTGCCCCAAATATCTATAACAAGTTCATGATTACATCAGCCAATAATTGCTCTGTCAATCAGACTGGGAACAAAGAAATCGAACATAGCTGTTTCACCCTCTAAGAAAAATCCATACTTGGATGGATGATCCTTGAAACCTTCTCCACATTTGAGTATACCAGTCATGTAGCTCTTGAGGAATGAAGCAAACAGGATATCTTAATATGCTCTTCAAAAATGTACCTACTGCCCAGATAATAGAATATCTGAAAAAAATAAAATACTTCAAATTTCTGTAGAAAATAGAGCTTGAACTAAAAAACATTTTTGAAGGAAAAATATTGCCATCAAAATATTTTACAAAAATACATCAATGAAACCTGATCTACAAACTGATTTCTTACAAAGAATGCATATTTTATTCATATGATCCTATTATAAATATCTTGTTGACATTAAAAAACCCATTGAGGTTGATATGCCGTAAAACAAAAAAGCTAAATATCAACCAAATAGGCATATGCATGAACACCTATTCCGCTAGTGATGGCAGTTCAAGAATTGTGACATCAAAAGGCATACATCAATTTTTGTGAAATATATACTAAATGAAAAGCTAACTATAGCAAACACCTATATTGACCTACCGGATATTATAAGCATGGGAAAAGGCTATTTGGAATCATCTACATCAATTTTGTCTCAAAGGTACACTACCAGCCATAATTATTAGGCCACTCCAGTGTTTTAAAAGAATAATGTATTTCATACTATTTTTTAGTATTTATTGCCAAGTGAATAATTGTAAATGAAAATATAATGGTTCTTTTGTTAATACTGCACAATAACATGTGCATCAAATGAATTTATAAATATTTAATAATTACCTATATTGCAGTTTCATGAATGAAAGAATGAAGAAAATTTAGGGTGATTCCTACGAGTTCATCTTTGCTTCATTGCCTTGTAAAATTTTTCAAAGTAATAATAACAAAAGAACAATTCTATTTTCATTTAGAATTATCCACTTCGCAATAAATACTAAAAATAGTATGAAATACATAATTTCTTTTAAAAAACTGGGGTGGCCTAATAATTATGGCCGGTAGTGTATAGTTTAACCATTCTTGACTGTTTCAGTCAATATCTCTCTCTTGTATCTTGCACCAGAGACTATGTCATTGACACTATCCATGAACTTAACATGCTTTTTTTCTTCACCATTAAGAAATACAACAACGTATTCTCTGACCACGAAACCCACTTGAAGGGAGAGGTGTTCAGAAACTTTTGCAAATTGACATCAATCCCACAAGAACTCCACTGCTTCTGGTAACATTGATTGAAAACATTGCACAATAAAAAACACTCTCTACATGCTATGAGAAGATAGAAACTGCAAGTGAACAAGCCTCCTTGAATACGTTTCTTCTATGAATGGCACCCTCAACAGCACTACCCACACTATCAACTCACTACATCGTTACTCTTTGACAACCCAACATCGGTTTACCCAAACTATCTGATAACAAATTTGCAAACCACGGCTCCACAGCTTACGCAAATTAACATCTTGCTGACACAAGTTTATCAACATGTCAGTTTGGCTAACAATGAAACTAACTACAAACCAAATTTCAAATTGAATCAATTTGTGTCCAAGAACCCAATACAAGTTGATGAGAAAATACTACTTCACCATCTTCGAGTATGCTTACTCATCTGAGGTCACCAAAATTAATGACAGAGTAATTTGGGTCAGAAACAAAAATGGCAAAACTGACTGGATTCACCATGGGCATGTTTGTTGTATTACACCACGACCAAAACACTAGCCTCTACTATGTCACACCCATCAACCCCATCATAGAACACCATTTCTTCTTCCATTTGGGGTGTATGAAACAAATATATTTCCCAAACACCACTAAAAAAACTCTATGAAACAAATACTGAAAAGACCTCCACAAGAGCAGATCCCTGGGCATTTCAAAAATTTCATGCAACAATTCCTTTTGCCCACACACACATCCTCACACATGCTTTCAATATATATGAATCAGAATGAGATTTAGGGAAGCTGTTATACCACTTTTATCAAGATCTCTTTATGATTTACAAATTTCTTTCGATATGTTGGCCAGATGTAAGTGCTAAGAAAGCAAATTCCAAAATAAAAACAATGTCTTCTGTGTAGGGGTCTCAAACATCACATCCGGTCCATGAAAGAAATCCCTGCAAAAATCTAAAATACAGCAGCCAATGACAAACGTTGCCACTCCCTGCAAAAAAGAATGATCCTGGGAGCTAGCACCTGTTTTGCCACAAATATAAGAACAGCAATGCCTTGCCGACAACAGACAGTTTGGTTTAACTCTTCGACCTCATTACACGTCCATTCACCCCCTTGGTGTTGATTTCAACCTTGATGATAGATGGTTCAATCCCACCAGCAATACCCGACTCACGCTACCACATGCGAATTCACTAATCAACTCTAGGCCTTTCTCATCATCTCCATGACCTCAGTCAACCAACCCAACAGAACCATCAACACCCGGGCTTACCATCAACACACTAACACCTAATTGCTTCCATTAACCAACAGCAACTAAAGGATCACATATCAACATTCTTGTTAGCTTTTCACATAATTGCATATCCTGGCATTGAGTATTATGTCAGTCAGTTAAGTGCCATACGTGATACACGCTTGGGCGATCGTGTCTTGAAGGAGACATGACTGACTGGGCAGAAGATTATCCCGCAGTAGGTTGCCATTGCTTTCTGCGGTAGATTGGTTGCTGACCAAGGCTATAGAACCCAATCTGTCCTGCTATTTAACCCATAGCTGGAAGGAAGAGACGAATTAGTACCTTTCCCAAGGGTATTTGCGCGTAAGTGACTACAACGGATTCAACTGGAATTCAAACTCGGCTCCCCGGTTTCTCGTTCCGAGCCGATATCCACTGTACCACAACGCATGTATATATCCTAAAATGGATTAATATATATGTTGTTGAAATTTTAATCCTTGTTTGTTCTTTACAATCATATCAGTCAGGAGAGTCACTAGAAACTTTTGCTAGAGTTTTTTATCAGAACTGGAAGATTATCATGACTGGAAGATTATCATGACTGAATATTCTGAAGAAATTAATAAAACAAAGAATTGCTTAGTAATTGAACTGAGAGATACGCAAACTCTCGGATTAATCAGGTGGAAACTTATAATGATGATAATTTGGATAGACAAAGACAATAATATTTAACTAGGAAAGGCTTTAAGGTTCAGACACCTAAATATTTAAATTAAACTGTCTAAATGAAAGGAAAAAGAAAATTGTTCATAAGGTAAAGTAAATTTTTTAAAAGTTTTCATCTCTTTTGATTGTAAATAAAAATAAAATTTTGATAAAATAGGTGTAGAAAATAGAAAATAATTATTAAAAATAACAGTAACAGAGTTATGTCCCTTTTTGTTAATGTTTTAATTTATTGCTATATATTGTTGCAGTTGGAATGAAGTTTTTGCACAAGATTTATGACTTGTTGAATACTGCTAATGGAATAGTAAGGGGTCCATTATTGAACCCACTGAATTAATTTCAGACAAGTGTTTTATGATAAAAAAAGAACAATTTTTTTTGTTGTTGTTTTTAAATTAATAAATTTAACACAAAAATAGTATTTACAATTAATTACAGTTCAATTAACAAACTGTATTTTTTGAGAATTATTATAGAACAACGAAGAACATTTTTTCCAAAATTCACCTTTTTCACAAAAGTCAAAGTGTCATATCTCCAGAACCCTTTGACCTAGCGATGTAAAATAGGCAGATTTAATATTTCCAATAAATTATTTTGCTCTAAATTATTTCAAACCAAATTTAAATTGATTGTAATATTTTTTTCCAATCACTAAAATTGGTAAATCTGTTAACACAATATAATTGTTTATTTAAAAAATGTTTCAAAAACAAGATTTTTTTTATACTTTCTTTATTTGACAAAGATTAAATGATTTAGTTTCATTAATCTGAATTAAAACAACTATTACTTACTTCTCATTTAAAATATTACAGAAAATTGTTTTTTTTTTTTAAAGCAAAGATAGTTGTTTCTATGAGGTGTTGACAGATTTATTGGGAATTTGAATATTTTTCATTTTTGAGTAAGGCATACTTAACTATAAAAAGTACTTGATGAATAATACATCACTCAATAAGTCCCAGGCCTGACGTAGATGGCACCACTAATAAAAAGTCCATATGATTTTTATGAAGTACTAACCTTCAAATGGCACCTGACAAAATTTGGGCCCAATTGGATTATTAGTTTACAAAATACAGTTATTTAAGTGAAGCTATTGTTTCAAATTTTCAAAACAATAGAAAAATCTGAGTTTCATGTGTTGATAAAGCATTGCTTTCTGATGAGAAAAAATACTGTTCAAGCAATGCAATGGCTTGATAAGTATTATTAAGACTCTGCTCCATCGGAAACAATGGTTAAGAGGTGGTATGATGACTTTAAACACAGTCGTACAGACACAAATGATGCTGAATGCTCAGGTTGCCCAAAATCAGCAGCTGTCCCAGAAAACACCAAAAAAATTCACAAACTCATTTTGGCCAATCATAAATTGAAGTTGTGTGAGATAGCAGAGGAGTTGAACATATTAGAAGGCAATATATTCACCATTTTGCACGAACATTTGTCAATGAGAAAGCTGTGTTCAAGGTGAGTACTGTGTTTGCTCACAGTCAATCAAAAACAACAACATGTTGACCATTCAGAGCATTGTTTGCAACTGTTTCACCAAGAAAACGCACCGTGTCACAAGTCAATTGCAATGATGGCAAAACCACATGAATCACACTTCGAATTGCTTCCACATCCACCCTATTCTCCAGATTTGGCCCCCAGTGACTGCTGGCTCTTTGCAGACCTCAAAATAATCCTCCAGGGAAAAAGATTTGGCTTCAATGAAGAAGTGATATTGGAAACTGAGGCGTATTTTGAGACCAAAGACAAATTGTTCTACAAAAAAGGCATTGAATTGTTAGAGAAGTGTTGAAATCAGTGTATCACCCTAGAAGGAGACTATGTTGATGAATAAAGTCAAATTTTGCCTAAAAGTTGTTGTTTTATTAGTTAGGCCCAGGATTTATTGAGTGATGTGTTACAATGTGAACAGCTTTTTATGTAATTTTTTTAAACTTTGCTGTAATCTTAAAAATTTAGGAAAATATACTAATTAACTAATATTTTATTTAATTTTAAGTACTTTGGTTTTACTTATAAAGATACTTGTAGAGGAAATGTTAAAAAATTACCCCCAAATTTTTAATTGGCTATAATTGCTGCTCTTATTTTCTGGTAATGTTTACGAAGATCAAGATTGACAAAAATTGGCATGTTTATATATACATACAAAAAATTTGTAATTCTTTTGAAAATAGTGTGGGTCACTGAATTGTCGTAAGCTTTTCCATAAATTATTAGTAAATATAGTTTTTATTTGACAATATCGCTTAACTGCTACAATCAATACAGAATTTTAACTTAAGATTTTATTATAATTAAAATTTAAAAAAAACATGAAAACAGTTCTTGTAAAAATTCATTATTCATTGTTGGAAAAATCGTTTTTATTTTTAAGACGATAGTGTCCATAATATACAAGGTTTGATCAAAATGTACTGGAACTGGTGTTATAAAAAGATTTTTCAGCACTTATTCATCAAAGATTAATTGTACACTAAATAGGGATTTTTGGGGGTGGGTGGGTTATATTAAAAAAGTTGGGAAATATATTTGTTGTTGGGGCTTCTATTTCACACCCCTTTTTGATATCTAGTATGTACTTTTTAATTTGGTGGCCTCTCAATATTTTTATGATTTCATAAAGAAAATTCCCTGAAGATATTTTAGTAAAAAGTTTCTGCAAATATCAGGTGTGAATATATGGAAAATTCATCTTGCTTCTTACCAAAAATAATTCAATAAAAATTAAAAGAAAATTTTTGAGTTTTATTGAATTATAACATGCTTGCATAATGCAGTTCCTTTCAGAGTGAACAGAAAAAATATCTACATTCTCCATTTATTAAAAAAAGAAATATTTGTAATTATTCAGCACCGATTTTGAAAATCATGCTGTTGCTGGTCATCACAAGAATTTCTCTTCTTAAATAAAGTCATGTTTGGAAAATCGAGAAGTTTAATGCCATTTTTGAGTAGAAACCTTTCCTTTTTAGCAACTGTGAGATTATTTTTGTTATGGATGTGCAAAAAGAACATAATTCTGATATCTCACTTTGACTGACTTAGTATTCGATATCGAAAAAGTATTATGAATTAATCTAATTTCATATCTCTTGTTCAGTTGGTTTTTGTTTTGAAAGCAGTGTTTTCTAATTCATTGGATCG
The DNA here is from genome assembly GCA_037127315.1 of Ascarosepion bandense. Taxonomy (NCBI): domain Eukaryota; kingdom Metazoa; phylum Mollusca; class Cephalopoda; order Sepiida; family Sepiidae; genus Ascarosepion; species Ascarosepion bandense. The sequence goes on along the minus strand of JBBBDQ010000509.1, from coordinate 506,014 downwards.
GCATGGGTGTTTGTTTCTCATGTGTTTCTGTTTTCTTATATTTATTTAGTATTGTGTACAAGAATAACCAAAAACCTATTTCAATAATTAAACCCAAGTTGTTCTTTTAAGTTTTTATTAAAAACAAAACTTTGTTTTTTTTCCCTGCATAATTTATTCCCGTTGCCATCAAGAAAATTTTCAGAATTACAACGAAACTATTTTATTTGCCTAAAAGAAATTTTAATTTTTCTAAAACTTACTCTTAGAATAAACGTGCTTCTTTTCGCATGAATCTCACACAAATTGCATTTGACTCTATATTTTTGTTTTGGTAGCACCTTAATGCCTTCATATTTATTCATTATATCAAGTTTAATACAAATCTATAGAATAAAAATATTACATTCTTAAATTAATAGTAATGAAAATTTATTTTTAAACAAGAATAACAAAATCTTGATTATTTCACTGCAGCTCTTTATGTATTTCTTTATATTTTATTTTGAATTTTTCCTGACTTTTTGGGGGAGGGGGGCAGAGGTAGAATTACAGTGTTTCAATATGTCCTTTAACCTCATAGGCTGCTATCTGTACTGGGCATGATGTTAAACTGTATCCACATCCTGGGCACAAAGCTAAACTGCAATCATGGATTTTTTTTTTTTCCACAAAGCATGTTCACCTATGTCCTGGGTACAACCGGGTGTAGCATAGCAAGAAAGATGGCTTAGAAACTAATTATTTGTATGAGGAAACTTCACCTGTATGCCATCAGCTTATATAATGAGCCTATAACATCCGTTTATAGCTAGGATGATGCCGCCAGGAAAAATAAGTTTTTTTTTGTTTTTTTTTTTGTTTTTTTTTTCATACAAAGAATCTATTGGAACAAAAAAGAAATATAGAAACCTTCAAACCATCAACAAAATTCATAATCCACAAACTATTGATTTACAAAAAATGCTATCCCTAAATTTAAAGCACAGATTTATGAAAACCAGTGCTCAAAAACTGCAAATCGCCCTCAATTGAGCCACCTGTTTGCTGTGGATGGCTTCTGGCGACAGTCCTGGTGACTGAGTGATTCCTAACTTGGCATAAAATGGTCGGTTGTTTCCATTTTGGTCCCAACTTTGGATAGACAGGTGCATGGGAATAGCCCAGTTCAATTGGTTAGTCTCTTAGTGGCAAGGGTTGGTTGGAATTAAAGAGAATGGCTATAATATGGCTGTGAACCCTTGCACTATACCATACTTGGGCAGATATGGTGGGGTAATGTGAGTGCTCATGGCCCCTTTCAGACCGACTATACTGTCTGTAACCCTTTCAGATCAGCATGAATGGAATTAATTTCCCTTGATAGTGTCCCTTAAGAACAAAATCCAAAGCAGGTGGGGAGCACAGATGGCGAATACAAAACAAAGTTATATGACTCTTATAAATGATCCAAGTGACAAACAAATCCTATCCTGTCAACTTCAAACAAAAAAGAATATATAAATACGAAACAAATAACTCTGTAAAGTATGACCCAAAAGTCTAAAAATCCTTCAAGAACTAGAATCCGCCAAACATTAACGAGAGAAACAAAAGGTCCATTAAAGAAATAACAGAACCCAGTCTATCACTGAAGAACCAAAAGAAATGGACATAGAGGAACAAAACTCTATCTCACCCCAAATAAGGGAATAGTCATTATCCAGACAAAGATTACTAAAAAAAAAAACCTAATTGAAAACCAAATCAAACAAGTCCAAACAGAGGCAAAAGATCTCTGAAGAAAAAACGTGACAAGAAACAAAACTCTGACATACCAGACAGCAAAGAAATTCTGGACACTTCACCCACTAAACATAAACTGGACAAACAAAAAGCCATGATGCCCCAATACATAAGCATGATGCTAAAAAATTATACGATGGAATTGTCAAGGCCCAAAAGCAAACCTAAATGAACTTCTCATAGTGAATCAACTTTCCGTCATCAATTGCCTTTAGAAACATTCCTAAAATCAAACGATAAAATAAAAATTGAAAACTATACTCAATATAGCTACATACATGACACTCAGGAGCATCTGGAGGCATAGCAATCTTAACAGAAATGACCCCCCCCCCCCCCAGCAAAGCAACACATTTCTAGACAACCTGTTGATCTGCTACAGATAAAAAAATACGCACACTGCAGAACAACAGGTGCAAGTGTGCCTAAATACATTAAACCAATGGACTATCAAAAATGGTTTGAAATTCTCCCCAATCAAAACAAAGTCTATTCATTTCTGCAACCTGAAAAACAAAGCACAACACTCCAACTCTTAGACTTATAGAAATTGAAATTGCCGACCAACATTATTTCTGGGAATCATTTTTGATAGAAAACTTACTTTCATCCGTCACTTGAAGTACTTAAAACAGAAATGCTACAAAGTATTACAATTATTATGGGTTTTGGCTAATATTGATTGAGGAGCAGATTGAATATCGCTCTTGAAATTATATGGGACTCTAACCAAATTGGACTACAGATGTTTCGGATATGGGTTAACCTAGAAATCCTACCTAAAAACCCTTGACCCCTATCCGACATGCAGTATTGAGACTGACTCTGGGTGTCTTCAAAGCATCACCCATAGAAAGTTTATATGTTGTAGCCCATGAAGCACTATTAAAATTGAGACAAGAAAAACTAGCACTACAATGTCATCTAAATCCCAAATCCTGCCCAACTATGTATCTTTAACCCTAAATACAAAAATCTATTTGATATAAAAGAAAATGTTATCAAACTTTTTGGCCATTACATGGAAAAATCATCAGTGAAACACAAATAAATTCAACACTAATTCATAAAACCATCATCTCAAAAAACTCTCACTAGTTAATGAAACAGCATATGATACTGCTAAATCTTACGAAATACCCTAAAATTAATACTAACTTATCTGATTCTGTTAAGTGCCATACGTGATACGAACTTGAGTTATCATGTCCCAAGAGACATGACTGAATGGGCAGAAGATTTTCCCACAGTAAGTTGCCATTACTTTATATAGTAGACTGGTTGCCAACCAAGGTTATTGAACACAATCTGTTCTGCTATTTAACCCATAATTGTTAGAAGAAGCAGTGAATTAATACCTTTCTCAAGCGTATCTGCGCGTATTTGAATGCAATGAATTCAACTATAATTTGAACTTGGCTCTCCAATTTCTGATTACACAGAAGAAGAAATCCAGAATGTTCTACAAGGATACCCGAATTATGAACGCATATACACCAATGACTCTAGAATTTTGGACAGACTTGGATACTCTGCCATCTTTAACAATACAACTGTTCAGAAATGACTGCCTCAATCTTGAGTACAGTAGCCTCAGCTATACACTTAGCTTTAGATATTAAAGAATCCAGTGAGTTAGATAGATTCATCATCTCAGATTCACTCCCTGAACTTACATCACTGAATAATAAAAACACTGGAAACTCCTTAATAAATAACTTACCAAATAGGATTGACACAATTTATAAGGAAAAAAAAAAAAAAAAAAAGATGCAGTAATAGCCTTATGCTTGATACCGAGTCATATTGGCAGACAAGGAAATGGAAATGTTGACAGAATGGTAAAGATATTGCTGAACATTGCCCTCTCAAAAGTAAAGGTTCCACACACCAACTTCTAACCCACCATAAACAGGACTATTAAAAAAAAAAACATGGAAACAAGTGTCAAAACAACGAATTACTCATCATCCAACCAATCATTAGTAAAAGACAGCCGGGTTACAAAAAGATAATGAGTTGAGGTGATACTAGCCAGACTCAGTAGGAGGCACACACATGTATAACCAAGCAACATCTACTAAAAATGACGAACTGCCAGTGTATGTCCCATGCCAGGAACCATACACTGTTAAACACGTACTACTAAATTGCTAGAACTTTCAGCAAACTTGAAACAAATACTATTAATCGGATACCTTAAAGGAGCAGTTTGAAAATCCGGATCAAAATTTTATTGAGGAAATTGGGCACTACTGGAATATATATATATATATATATATATATATATATATATATATATATTCCAGTATTTTAAGAAATTATATTTTTGAGTGAGAGCTATTATTTTAACTATGGTTAGAATACATTACGACTAGGGATATAATGTACATTCGGAGATTTGATTTACTTTCACCATAAAGATTCCCTATAGTGGACCTTAATTTATAGGTATAAATTCCTGGTAACTTTTGTTTCTCACGTTTCTTTAATTATATTTTTAATTTTGATATTTTCAATTGTTTTTAAAATTATTTTAAAGTAGAATTAACTTTTACGTTATAGTGAGAGCAATTATGTTTTCAAATTGCATTAAAATTATGATATAAGTTTTTTTTTCCGTACTGTAAATATATCCCAATATATTTGAAATTAAGTTTCGTAGGTAAATTTTTCCGTTATTTTTCTATGAGAACGGGTGTGGGTTATGAGACATTGTCAGGAGAAATAGCGTCAACATTTATTTCTTGTGATATGGTATTTTCTGTGATTGTATCTCTTTGTCCCTTCTTTATTGTGTCTCTTGGTCCCTTCCTTTCTCGCTTCTTGCTTTCCATTCCGATTTTATCTGCTTCCCCCCTTTTCTTTTTCCTTTTGTCTTGTTCCCCAGCTTTCTTTCTATTTTTCAACTTTCTCTCTTCCTTGCACTTATCAATCGTCAACCCTCCCATATCCTCGCCTTCACCTTTCGTTGGGGCTCTTTTTCGAATGGACGAGAACCTTTTCATATATAAATGTCACAAATATCCGTCCTAATATGGACATGTGGGTGTCTACGGAGAATCAAATAAGAGAAGAAATTTTTTTTGGTGGTGGTGGGTGGTGATATTTCGATTGCCTACTGTTGTACCATTTGGAACTGACGAGCCACGTTAAGAACATCAAAGTGGTGAAATATGTATGATCCAAGCTAATAACCAAAAATCTTTTATAAAATATTGCTCTGTTAAATTAAATAAATGAATTTAACATTGAGTTCGTCTCTTTTGGAATTTACCCGGATTACATACCAAGTGTACTAATATATATATATATATATATATATATATATATATATATATCTTTACCAATTCTGCTTACCTACAGTTTTGTAGTTAATTTTATACAATCTACAATCCCCACTAAAAAAAAATAAAACTGAAAGGAATCACCCCCACCCTCGCTATATAATCCCCTGTTCCCCCAAAAATAACTAATTATTTACCTGAAAACCTTCATTAAATGACTCATTTGGGTTGATGTGCCATAAAACTAATCAATCAATCATAGCCTGCCATGTGCAAATAAAACATTTTTATTGTTTTAAGTAAAAGGTTATCATTACTTTTATAAATCCATTCAAGTCTTAAATTTACTAACAGACTTCAAGACACATTTCTAGGGCAAATATTGGACTATAAAATGAATTTTAAATTTGTGATTTACATTTTGTGGAATTGAGAAAAAAGTACTAATGATTTTAAGTTGTTTAAAATGTTTATTTATTTACAGAAATGAGTTTTTCTTTTCAATTGTATTAGCTTGAGAGCAGGACCAAAATTGAAGCGCAAAGAATGCATTTAAAGTAATTAAAATATATTTTCTGTTTTTTAAAAAGTCCATAGGAGAATCTGTAATATTTACTTTGACTTGGAAGTTCAACCTAACATGCGGATAGATGGACACTTATTCATCAGAATTCAGATGATAAGTTTTGTTTTATGGCTCATTAGACTGATTGTCCGACGGAGTTCACATTCGTTTGCACCTGGCATCTTAGGCTGTTCTATGTAAATGCATCTACTTAGGTGTTCCGCTATATTTTCACTGTTGTAAATTTCATTTATTAGATTTGTTATCTTGTCTTTGCCGAAATCGTCTAATGCTGCCAGCGTCTTTATTAGTTCTATCTGCTGCTTTATTTCTGTTTAATTTGGCCAGTGCTGATTCCGCTTCAGATTTTAATATTTTTGGTCCTTCAGTATTTTTGTATATTACCAGTTGCTCTCGTTCATTGTCGAAGAGTTCTCTGATATGCTGATATGTAGAGGGTGATTGAAAAATAACTCGCCATTTTAAAATATTTAGAACTTATTCGTTAGCTATATTTTTGGCAAGAAATGGACATGAGAGGAGGAAAGCCTTTAGTCTGAGGTTTTAATTTAAGATTCAATATGGTCACCAGATTTCGCTACCAGCTTCTTGAGTCATCCAGAAAATGTGTCTTTTATGGTATGGAAGACACAACTTCTTGTATTCATCATTCAAGTTCTTTCAAAGTCTTGGTTTGGTAGAGTAGACTTGCACTTTTAACCAACGCCAAAGAAAAAATCAGTGTTAAATTAGAACTCTTGTCTGCCCACTCATACATAAAACTGGGAGTTACTTTTCAATCACCTCGTATTTGTTCCATCTCACAGGTGCTTTTTTCTTTCTCTAATATCAGTCTCTTGTCTTTGGATTATGTTTATATTTTACGTTCGATTGTTTAGAAGTAGCATGTTAGATGGGAGTAGCAGTTTAATTACATGCTGGGGTAATTTAATTATCACCAAACATGCTCTGACCTGTTTAAAACAAAGTGGGATTGGTGTTTGGCTTGAACTGCTTCATATAAAGTTCTTGTATCTTTAATCCTATTTTATGGTTAGAAATTTTCAGAATGACAGTGTTATCTACAAGGATTTTCTTTCCAAGTCTGGTGTTGTGTGTGAGGGATTAAATGTTTCTTTATTGAACCAAGATCACTTAAATGAGTTGTTAGTCTTTTATTTGATGTCATCTGGACAGTGTAGGGGTTGGAGTTGTTTTTCTGTTTATTACAAGAATCACACTCTTAAGAAACATTGGCGTTTATCTGAAGTTTGGATTTCATAGCTATGTGCTGTTATTGGTAATTATGAGGTTGATCAGTTTTTAATTTCCAATAAGTGTATGTTGTTAGTTTTGCATGTTTGTTGTTAGTATAGACAGGTGAAATGTATTGTTTTATGATATGTTGCAGAATGAATTCATCTAGTTAAGGATTTTTATACGTCTGGTTGCAGTCAATGAAATCCAAACTTTGCACCCCACTAATGCAGGTTATCATTGTTTCCCACCCTAGAGAAGATTAAAAATGGCTAATGAATTGGGAAAAAGCAATTGCGACAATAATCACTACAAATAGCTTTCTTAGTTCTCATAAAAGAAAAATTGTAAACCCATGAGAAAAACTGAATCAAAACTTGTCCTCGTCATTCAATGAAATGTCTTTAATATCAACTGCAGGCAACATTCAAAGCCAAAAAAACACTTTTACTGCTTACAGGACAAACGCTGTAAAAACAGACAGACAGACACAAGCACAATCTTCAAGTGAAGAAAGTATTAACAATGTTCAAAACATTAATTTAAAACAGTGCTCAATATAGAAATAGAGCTATGAATATTTATTATAGAACATGCACAAATTATAATTTACTGCAAAAGTGTACATGTTGTTTCAACATTGAAAAAACAATGTCTCATCAAGTAGTTAGTACCATCATTATTAACTACCTAATGAGACATTGTTTTCTCAATGTTGAAACAAAATGTACACTTTTGTAGTAAATTATAATTTGTACGTTCTAAACTATAACTTATATATAAAGAAATGTTTGGAGGTACAAAATTTGTATACTATTTTAAAAACAAGAAATTTATTAACAGTCTCTAAGGCGTTTTTGTCCAACATCTCATCAGGAGAAAAAAAAACCAATGATTTTTTTTTCTCCTGATATTTTGAATGAAAGAGCCTCAGAGACTGTTAATAAATTCCTTGTTTTTAATATATATATATATATATATATTTTCATTCATCTTTGACTTTCAAATGCAGCTGTGTATGTACCTTACTTAAAACATATTTTTGGTGTGAGATCAGGTACACATCAGATAGATCTTCAGCTAACACATAGATGTATTGATGCATTTATGCAAATTATCACATAGGCTTTTTCAAATCTAGACTGGTACCTGCTGACCTATTTCAATTTCAAACTTTTGACTAGTTCTACCTTTATATAGTGAGCATCACACTGACTTTTTAAACTTTAAAGAGTTTAATGTGGTGAGGAAGCAGAATATCCTTATAAAATGATTAACAATACCTGTTGAACAAAGTAGAGACTATGTGAACTTGAAGATGAGTAACTGCATGTTACACACTGTTAGAGATTTGCTTAGAAAATCTGCTTCTGTCACCTACGTTATCTGCAAATGCACAGATTTTGGCAAACTAATTAGTTTATGTTTATTGAATTCTGCAATTTTAACACCTATACTCAACTACACAATATCAAAATATTATTTTTTATGACTCAAAACTTCCTTAATAAATTCAATTTCTGACTTAATTTTAGTCTTTGAACAAATTGCTAGCACTTAATGGACCAATGTCTTCACAAGGTTTAATTTTTATTGCTTGGAATGAAAAGAATTCGCATCTGCCTATAAACCAGTGGAAGTATGTTCATGAATATATTGACGTAAGAAAAATCCTATCCAATTTGTGTACAAAAACATCACCAAAAAGAAAAGCTGTTTTTTTTCTTCTTTACACAAAGGAATCACAAAAATAATTTGATGCTTTATAAAAAGCTCGGACTCCATCACATTGTTTAACATGGAAAAGATGTCAGTGTAATGAAATATTAGCATTTAGTTCCTTACATGGGAGAAAATAAATCTTGCTTGAAAAACCCAACATTGTTTCTCAGTGAAGCAAATGGATTGTCTGTGAAAATTCCATTGACTTATATATCATTTAATCAGAATTTTATTTGACAAAATAGCAGAAGATTTCATGACTTCAATGAAGATGGCTGATGGAATTCAAATTTTGGTGGCCAGTTGCCGTAGCCCAAATGTCAGTCATGTCTCCTGTTGTGGAACACCAACAACAAACTGCTGTCAGCAAAGGAAACATATAGACTTGAATGAATGTGTAATGCAATTGTGTACCTCGTGAGTATGAGTTACAAGAAATTAAGCAGCCATTTTAGCTAATTTATGCTGGACACTGACAGCCCCCAACTTAGAGAAAATAGGTTGTAAAAGATGATTGTCTTTGTAGGTATTTTAAGCAAGCACTATACAAATGGAGTCATAAAGAACCTACAGGTCTGATGACCTTGTAAATTTCTGCAGGAAAGACTCTCTTTAAGCAAACTGAGCAAACATTTTTGCAAGTTTTTTTTGAGTAGCTTTAGTTCCATCATGTTTATCTTCAGGTCCCAATTGTATAAATTGGTTACCATCATCCAAACGTCTATCTTTTTATTCATATTAATGGTAATATCTTCCTATATTTTTGAGATGAGGGATTGTAATTATTTATGCTATTTACATTGTTCATACTGCCGAGGACAGAAGTTCGAACAATGTAAACAGCGTAAATAATGGGAATATACAATTTTTTCAATCACCAGGCTTACTTGCTGTTAATTTATTTGGGCGATTATTTTATTAGAATTTCATTACCCTTTTTTTCACTAAACCCTGCCACATTAAAACTAATGTTTGTCTTCTCAGCTACTGAACATCTTATTTAAACTTTGGTTAGTTATTTTGAGCAAATCAAGAATTAACTGTTAAACTTTGAATTTTCAGATGCCAATTGATAATCGTTGTTTGGATTGTTGTTCCTTTTCACATTACGTAGCCCCAACTTCTCCATCTATTTTATTTATAGGCCACATTTGCCAACTTTTATCTTTGTTTTTTTTTTTTTTTTTTTTAGATGAGTGCCAGGTAATTCATTCTGGGGAGAGATTCCTTTTCCAGGTTGCCCATCTCCAGAAAAACTGCTTGAGACATGCCACGAGTAAAGAAGAAATCAATTGAATATGGAAATCGTAAACGCAGAAAATTAGCTGCTGCCAAACGTAGTGTCTTCTATAATTTACCAATGGTGGATGGTGCTCAAAGTGCAATACGGCTGTCAGGGGAAATGCCCCCAACCCCACCACGGACCAGTCCTGACATGGATAACTTCAAGTCTGACAAGGATTTAAGGAATGAAAACATGTTGGTCCAGAAAAGTAAGTTGTTGCTTCTCTCTCTCATTAAAAAATATGCATTTGTGTCAAAGATGTGTCAGCCATTTAAGAGACCAGTTTTGATTTAGGCCACTTGGAAAAAAATTGGGAAAACATTTTTGGGCAATAAATTTTTTTTCTGTTATTATTTCTTTGTTTTTGTTTTTCTGATCAATTTATTCCAAGCCAAAAAAAAGGTAATAATGCTACTAAGACAGAATGGGCGACTGGAAGTGAAATAAAATAAGGAGACTTTAGAAGGAACCAGAAACCAAATCTTAAACAAGGAATACACCTCTACTTCTGTTTAAAAAAAAACAGGGAGGAATGTGAACTGGATGATTGGCATTCACTCGATCTTCCTCTGGGTATCACAGAAAAAAAAAAAATTTTTTTTTTCTTTAGCATTTCAGAAGGGGGTTCTGTTTATCATATAAAATTGATTCCTGCTTTTTAAAAAAATGTTATTGACTTGGTTGCTCAAATTTGAAATTGTGCTTGTCAATGATATTTTGTGTACAAAATGCTTTTAATTATAGAAAAGACATATATATATTTAACAAGCAGATGTTTGTCAACATTTAAAAAAAATATTTATATATTCATTTGTTCTTTAATGACAAATTTTTTTTGTAAAAAAACAAAAAAAAATTATTTTGCCAAGCAAGCAATTGCTGTCGCATATTTAAATTATTTTCTTAAAAATAAAACCTGTAAAAACGAATATATCTGGCTGTTTTTTATTTTAAGAATTCTTTTTGATAAATGAAAGTCTTTCATCTGCACAAATATCACTGACAGAAGAACAGTTTTAAATGTGACATTTTTAATTGACATCAAAGTTCAGATAAATGACAGGTTGATTTTTGCACAAAAGGGATATTTTGAATGGGAATCCCTGCTTTCTAAAATGATTAGAAAAAAAAAATCAACGTTTTTCAATTCTGACAAATGTTGTGCCTTGAGGAAGGTCTACGAAAAACTTATCTCGAAAGATTTATTCTGTAAAAAGTTTTCCCTGTTTTTTATGAGTGCATCTGCTTATTTAAGTAATGTCCATTTAGTTTCATTCAATTATACAAAGTTACAATTCTTCACATCCACTTCTTTTTTATTAGGTACCACTACAGATTTACAGAATGAATTTTTGAAAATGAAAAATCTTTCTTGAAGATATTACTTTAGTTTTCATTTCAGGCTAATAAATTTAATTTTTCCAACAAGCAAAATACTTGTTTTTTTATTTCAAAATTAATTTAAATTGACTTCATAGGGAATTTTTTTTTCTTTCTTAAAATTTTGAATTTAGCACTTTTTTTTTTTTTTAGCCCATGTTTATTGCACTATAATTTTCCTTATTAAAAATCCTCCAAAAATAAAATATTTTCTGACGTTTTATTTGAGAAATATTAACTGATTTAAATATAATTAATTGGATTTGAAACAAATATTATTTACTTAAGTTTAAAATATTGTAGAAATGCATTTTTTTAACCTGGCAGTAGCTGTTTATTTAAGGTGTTAATGTGCTGACAGTCTGATGATAAATCTAATGTTATTCTAGGGCAACTTTATCTGTAAAACATAATTGAAGAAAATGTCTTGAGCCACTTTTTACATCATTTTTAAGTACTCAGTAATCTTAAAAATTTAGGAAAATATTCTCTGTCATCTTATATTTTATTCAACTTCAAAAGTTTGGGGTTTAAATTTCCTATAGTCGTCCCTCTTATTTTCTGATAATGTCATGTATTGGCCACTCTATCTACAAAAATTTGCATGTTTATAAACACGAAAATATTCACAATTCTTTTAAAAATATTTTTTTGATAATTTCTTCTAAACTTTTTCATTTATAAATATAGTTTTTACTTAATATCATCTAAAAGATTGCAATTAATACAGAATTTACAAAAAAGTAAACTTTATAAATTATTCTAATCTACAAATACTTTCACGGCTATTGCTCCAATGAGCTTAGCTCACTGGTGCCCCCTCTGCATGAATTTACTCAAGCTACTAGACTAGCAATTAGGTCCCACTTTTTTACAGTGAAACAAATAAAGTGAAACCAATAAAGTGTAACCACAACTTCTACTCTGTCAGCTTCTTTTCCTGTAATTCCCACCTGTGGAATTCCCTTCCATATACTTCCTTCTCTGACTGCTACGATCCCCAAGAATTTAAATGTAAGGTCAATTGCTATCTCCCTGGCTTGCATTCTTTCTCTCATGCTCTTTTCTTCATTCACTCCACTCCCGTCACACCAGTATTCTCATCATTACCCATTCTCTGACACCCCCTATAACTTGGTCCTCTTTCTCATCACTTTCCTTTTATGTAACCCCCTGCACACCAGTGGTAGTAAAACTGCCTCGCTTGAGGTGAAATGTTTAAAAAAAAAAATTAATAAAAAAAAAAAAATGAAAAAAATTCCTGTAAAAATTCATTATTCATTGAAAAAAAAAATTTTTAAGACAACATTGTTCTTAATATATCTTATTTATAAAACCAATTAAAATTTTTTTCTAATTAAATAATGTCTTAGCTTTATTGCATTTTTTATTTTACAATTCAGAGCAGATTTTTGGTAAATAATGTCTGACAAAGAAAAAGAAAATTGATTTAAATTCTCCAAGGGGCCCTATTTTTAACTAATATAAATATAAACAAGGTAGAATGTTAATTTCCTGAAATTTCATAAAATTAAGTAAATTGTGTGTGAGGTGTAAACAGATGTTAAAAAATATTTTTACCAAGATTTTCTAAAAAAAAATATTTGAAATATTATTTAATTCATTTGTAAATAATTCATAAAAGTTTCATTAAAATCTGACAATTATTTGATTTTTGCAAGAATTTCCAAATGAAGGTTTTTTGTCTGTTTTTCGACACTAAAATTTCCAATCATTGGCTCACCTGCTAAGGCAATAAAAAAAAAACAAGATTTTTAACCAAAATTTTGAATATGCTAGAAAGCATTTAAAAAATTTAATAAAATAATCTATAATTTGGTCTTGACGATAAAACTTTGTTTATTGAGTTTAGGGCCTTTTTTCAGCGAATTAGTGGAGGTACCTATTTTTTATTCACTTATTTATTACAAGGATTGAAAAAATTTCAACATTTGAAATATTTTACAACTTATTCAAGGGGAATAATTCTAGTCACAAAAGGAACGAATCAACACGCACCTGTTCGTTTAAATATGACGTAAGAAGCAGAGGCTGCTGAGAAAATAACATCATTGTAGGCTTTAAAAAAAATTTTTTTTAGTAAGGAATACTTTTTAAATTACAATAAAAAAAAATCGAATATCATCTTAGAACTTTATTCAATATTAATTTATAAAAATAAAGAAAAAACAATTTAAAAAAATGTTTTACTTTTTTTATGTTACGAACTGTCAATTCAATTGAAATTGAGACGAAGAAAAGCAAACCAGAGTTCGATTTCTACATCTTTAAATGAAGAAAGAACAAAATAGATTAAAAATCCATTATTCTGATGATTCTATCGACATAGAATATTTTTTTTAGAAAAGAAGGAAACCAAGCTTCGATGTTTGCCTTAAATTTCATTATTCAATATTTTTTAAAAGTAAAAAAAACTTTTCATTGTTGAATTTAAAGACTGTAAAAATTCCTTTTTTTATTTACAGTAAAATTATTGGAAAACTTTTCTTTTAAAGTTAAAAAAAACTCAACATGTTTTTAATTTGCATGTTTTAAAATTTTAATTATTCTGTAGTCATGTACTGTAAACTTATTGTTGTGTAGAGAAAAAAAAAGATTTTAAATAACTGTAGAAAAAATATTACTTATGGGATGGGGAATTTAGCTGAAGGTACCGCTAAAAAATCGCTGAAAAAACAGCATGAAGGAAAAAGGCCAAATAAAAACAAAGTTTTATCAGGAAAATATTTACGTTATCATTAAGAGAATAGAGTCAATTCAATAGACCAAAGTATTTTTAATTATTTTTTTAAAATTTTTTAATTGTTTCTAACATGTTCGAAATTTTATTAGAAAATCTTTTGTTTTTTTTCTTTCGTTTAGTGCGAGACCTAAATTGCCAAAACATAATATTACGCAAGGCACTTTTTTGACCGTAAAAGACACATTAATTTGGAAATGCTTACAAAATTTTTTTGAAAAATCAAATAATGGTCGGATTTTGATGGAAATTTCAGGACTTATTCATAATTGACTGAAATCAGTTTTGAAGTAATTATTTTTAGAAAATATTGGTAAAGTAAAAAAAAATTTTTTTTTTTTTTTTTTTTTTACATATGTTACCCCTCCCCACCAATGAATTTTCAGAAATGTTTAAAAATTTCTCTTTGAGCATCAATAAATCTAATATAGATTTAAGTCATTGGGAAATGCTAATCAACTGTCTTTTTTCTTCAATATTAGCCGATTTTCTAAAAAGTAGGTCTAAATTGCGAAAAATGTAACAACTATACCAATCTTTATTTGGTTAAACTTTTAATTGCTTTTATGAACAATATAAATTAAGCATATTATAGTCTGAAAAGAAAAAAAAATTAATGAATTTTTAACAAGAATTATTTTCCTTTTTTTTTTTTTAAGTATTTTTTTTTTATAATAATAAAGTTTCAAAATAATTTTAAAATTTCTTCCTCAATTGAGCAGGCTAGGGTATGAAATTAAAGCATGAATACTACATTTACTAATCGAAAATTGAAAAGCTTAATACAAATGATTTAGCCCATGGATTTTTAAGATAATTAAAACTTTTTAATTGTGTGCATGTTGATTACCCGTATCTTATTTGTACGGGTGGCCGTACATGATATTTATCATTAAAAGGTTACAGGATTCAATGATAAATGGCCAAATAGTTGGACAAACTATAAAAGATTTGGACAATTGATGGTTTAAATCATGAATTTTATAGGATTTCCTATGCTGATGATGCAGCTGATATCTCTCAATTGGACAAATAAGAAGTTGGTGCCAACTATGTGATGCCGGGCCTGTACTTGGAAAAGCAGCTCAGCAATGAGGAGGGTTGAACAGCCAATTGAAGAATCACAAACACAACAATCACAAACGACCCTTTCCAGGGCCACAAAATATTCCTGAATGTCTTTTCTCTCCAAGGTTTACGGCCTATCACGTTGAATATACCGGTTCCCGCTCGATTACCCCGAAGTTAAGCAACGTTGAGCCTGGTCAGTACTTAGCTGGGTGACTGCTTGGGAATACCAGGTGCTGTTAGTGTTTAGTGACAGATGTGAGTTGTGGTGTAGTGGATATCGGCTCGGAAAGAGAAATCGGTGAGCCGAGTTTGAATTCCAGTTGAATACCCTGCATTCACTTAAGCACTGGTACCCTTGGGAAAGGTACTAATCCATCCCTTCCCTCCAGTTATGGGTTAAATAACAAGGGTAGGACTTGGGGACCCTGCCCTTAAAAACAAATCCCAATAAATCTTGATATTTGAAAAGAAGAATGTTGTAAAAATAAAAAATAACCTTAACCAAAAATCATTGGTTATGACCTTAAATGATCCCATAAGGATTGCTAGGTCATTAAACCTTGAAACAAACAAACTTTTCTCTCCAAACACATGGTATTGCATAAATATGTAATGACATAATAGTGTAACCAAATATATATATATATATATTTGGTTACACTATTATATAATATACTTAATTATAACATCTGAAGTACTATAAACATGAAATTAGATATTTTTACCATGCCATAAACTTAATGATAACTTATTAATAAATAGCATAATATTTCATAACTTACCTCGGTTATTTTAATTTCATTCTTTCTTATTAAATTGTAAAATTATATTAAAAGAAAATTTTTATATTTTTAATCTTTATTTATTCAGAAAGCATATTCAAATGTCAGGCTATAAAGTTAAACTAAAATTCTATAATATATTATATAATTGCTGAAAATATGTTAAATTTTTAATTTTATTATGTAGTTAAAAAACCAAAAGAAAGAAATTAAAATTTAAATATTTTACGTTTGATTTTGTCACGTTTGTCCATCATACTTAGTGTTCTTGACAGTTTCTAGTTGTCATTAAATCATTTGTCACCTCTGATAACACTGATATAAGAGGACTACAGTAATTAAGAAAAGCTTTTATCGTATGTTTCAAGCAGTAAGCAAGTTCTAATTGTTTGAAATCAGATAAAAGTAAGTTTCAATTTAAAAAATTGACTTAAATAACATGCCAGCGAGATATATTTTATTTTTGCAAGATTTTTAAAAAAGAAATTTGGCTACTGTTTACATAATGTATCGATCACTCAAAAATGGCGTTAAATTTAGAGTTTTTTTTTGTTTTTTTTTAATCAGAAAAATTTTAGATTCCAATCAGTATAATTTCAGTTTAAAATATACCAGTGTATTTTGCTTTATGGAATTACTAAATTGAATCTCTTGGCTTTCAATTAAAGCTAATTTTAAAGCTTGAAGATAACTTATTTATTTTTAAAATTTAAATTTAAATTTAGGTATTGAAAAATGATTAGAGGTACCTAGTTAAGTTTTTTTTTATGTTAACTTGTTTCTAGTATTATTATTTTATTTTTTTTTCCCTTCACACAAAAATAATTAAAAAAACATTTGAAGAGCTCCTGACAAGCGCTTTTCCCTAATTTTTCAACATATGTGACCCTCAATACAAGAAAAGTTCACATGAAATGAAATGATCATTATGTCCAAAACATTCAAGATTAGGTGCATGGCTAATTTCCTTTGATTTACTGAATGAAGAAAATAGTTTTTGTTAGTTTACTAATAACTACATAATTATAAAGAACAGCATTTGTAGTCTTATCATTAGGATATAGTAGAGAACCTCGATGAATCCCCTAAAAATAACTGTTTATTTTGTCCTCATTATCACTTCAAGATATTAAATTCTTGCAACGTTTGCATTTCATTTTCTTAAAAACTTCATAACAGCACCAACCTGCTATAATATAAAAGGAACAACTTCTCTGCATTCATTAGCAATAACATTCTCATCTTGCACTTTTATGTAAAATTTATAAATATCTAAATCTTACTCCCTTGCCACTTCATTCCAGTTAGTTTTGGAGTTCTTTAAATCAATACTTTGGTTATTAAATGGTAGGTTGGCTCAATTTTAAAACTGACATCATTCTGATTTTTTTTTTTCACACTCCAACACTTGAGATATTATATTGATCTCTACCAAGTCGCAGGGACTGGCTAAATCTAACCTCAAGGTAATATGTTTGAAATTTACAAGGTAATACATAATTGTCAATTCTTCTGTGCAATATTTGGTCAGTTCTAGAATTGCACGAGGAATACAATGCAAATCTGTAAAGGTTTCATTTGTCGGTTTCTCATTATTTGCCGTTTATTATGAAATGCTATTCCAAGATGCTAACCAGTTGCAGAATACATCAAGAAATATATAATTAATTTAGTTTAAGTGGATTAGCATATTGTGAAGCCGCCAATATGGCATTTTTACATTCAGTATTGTTTACCAAATATAAGATATGTTTATGTATTCTGCAATTTCTGCAAAGTTAGGCAAACATTTCTGTTTCTCTAAGGTCAGCAATCCCTGAATAGTGAATTGGTTAAAAATTTGCAAAACTAATGAAACATTAGTGCCTTTGAAAACTAGTGGGAGAAAGAGCCTTTGAGTTTAATTTATAATCATATTTAAAAATTGACTGAGATTCCAGGGCATGAAGCATCTGTAAAGTACAAAATGGGGCACTTTAGATATTATCTAAATACTGATTTCCATTATAACGTTTTTGGGAATATTATGCCTTTACTTGCATCTTTTTGACCAAGCCAGTTGTTTCTAATGAATTTTAGTATATGAACCGAATCAAATATGAAGAAAACAGGTCTAGATTTCAGAACTGAATCTGGATATACAAATTGAAGTTTTTGCTAGACTACAAAAGAAAGGTATAAAATTATATATTATAATCTGTTAACTATCTATCGTAAGAATACACTTAAGTATAAAAACAAAAGCACTTCTTGCAGACTCATTGCTGTTGTCGACCAAGCCAACAAGATTACCACCTTTATAATCAAAATAAGATTTTAAGGGAATTTCCTCAAAAAGTAAATATACTGCAAACTCTTGACATAAAATTATTTTGGTTTTGGCAAAATTCTAGGGATTTTCCCTACATGAACAATTTGCTTTCTTAAGGCTAACAGTAATTGTGCTACTAGTTTTCTTATCAAATGCGGATATTTCTCACCTTATGTTTCCAGGTCGCAAATGCAGTTCACATACGTTCATTAAAGTCTATTTAAAAAAAAAAAAGTAAAAATAAAAACTGCAATAACATGAGGGAGAGTTCCAGATGTATTGAGGAAACTTTATTTAATAAAATGCTGTCCATTTATTTTATCGAAGATTTCATTAAATTGATAAAATAATGAGTTATGTATGTGTTTTTATAATTCAATAACAAAATTCAAAAGCATTTTGAATAGGTACCTCCACTAAATCGACTGAAAAAAACAGCATAGTATGAATAAAAAAGACCCAAAACTTAATATAAACAAACTTTTTCCATCAAAATGTTTAAGCAGAACCATCAAAGTATTTTTTAATTATTTAAAAAAAATTTTTCATCCCTTTTAATACATTCAAAATTTTTTGTAAAATATCTTGTTTTGATTTTAGTTAGCGGGTAACCAAATCATTACAAGAGTTTACAATGAAAAACGTAATATTACATAACTCAGGTTTTCCAGTAACAATCACATTAATTTGAAAACTCTTGCAAAAATCAAATAATTGTCGGATTTTAATGAAACTTTCAGGACTTATTCACAAATGTATGAAATTATTCTTGAAATTATTATTTTTAAAATATCTTGGTAAAGATTTTTTTTTTTTTTTTTTTTTTTTTTTTTTACATATGTTACTCCCCTCCATGTAAATTCAAGAAAAGAAGAATTTAAGAAATTAAATTTTGTTGAAAAAATGGGTTTTATTAGTTAAACGTGAGACTCATTGGGGAATGTAAATCATATATTGTCTTTTTTAGAAAATTTTACCTTTATTTCCAAAAATTTTCTCCCTATAATAAACTAAAAAATGCAATATAACGCATTATTTAATTTGATGAGCTTTTAACTGCTTGAATGAATAATATAAATTAAGGACATTATAGTCTGAAGAAAAAAATGTTTTTCTAAAAAGAATTGTTTTTTTTTTTTCTTTTTTCTTAATTATAATAATTTATAAAGTTTCAAAAATATTTTTAAAATATTTCAAAGATTTGTTGGGGTTTAGTTTAAAAACTTACTAAGCAAAGATTATATTTACTAAATTAAAAAGTTTAATACAAATTGTCGTGCCTTCCTATTTTTAAAATAATTAAAAACAATTTTTTTATGTATTTGAAGTTTTTTTTTTTTTTTCATGGTAATTTCTATGTGTAAATTAAAAGGTTATGTGTTTCAGGTTTTCTTCTCCTTACAAGAAAAAAATTTGTACAATTATGTCACTTGTGATTGTCATACACTTATCTTGCATCTGTAAATCTGTCAACACATACGGTGGAAAGGTCAGAAAGTTGAACTCTGTGTTTAAGAAATAGTTTTATCTTAAATTTCATGCTATAGATAAGTAATACCTGTGTAAATCAGATTAATTTAAGATTAAATTTGCTAATTTTCAAAAAATCATGTGTCACAGATGTATATTTTATTTTTGCAAGATTTTTAAAACCAAGAATTAACTGGCGAACCCTCGGACCCCGCTAATTACCGCCCTATCAGCCTGCTTCCGATCTTTGGCAAAATCTTCGAAGCCATTATCAACGCTGAGGTGATTCAGCATCTCACGGCCCACAGGCTTCTCTCAGGCAAACAGTACGGTTTCCGCTTCACCAGGTCTACTACTGATATGCTAACGACCATTACTGAGTACATATACCAGGCTCTTGACAAGAATGGGCGAAGCACGAACCGTTGCCTTGGACATCTCCAAAGCGTTCGACAGTGTCTGGCATGCTGGCCTTTTGTGCAAACTGCAGTGCTATGGTATAACTGGACATTTGTTTGATCTAATCCAGTCATTCCTCTCTAACTGCACATTAAACAGTCATGCCTCCCAAAACTACCATACGAATGCTGGTGTCCCTCAATGCTCTATCCTGGGTCCCACGCTCTTTCTGATCTACATTAATGATCTCTCAGATGCCATTAGATTCCAAGTAGGCATGTATGCCGATGACACCACAATTTACTCTCGCCTCGATCAAAAACACGGTGTGGGCGACAAAGCGAACCTCGCTGCCGAGCTTGAAAAGAACCTCCAATCCGTGGTGGACTGGGGTAGGAAGTGGTTCAGGAATTTCAATGCCTCCAAAACGAAGCTGCTATCAATTAACAACCATAGACAATTGCACCTACCTCCCATTAGCATGGAACAAGCTTGCCTCCCTGAGAGTAAAATACTATGCCTCCTTGGCCTTACACTCTCGGCGGACCTCAAATGGAATGACTATATTGAATCCATTGCTAAGTCGGCTGCTATGAAGGTCAGTTCTCTGTACAGGGCCCAGAAATTGTTCCCGTCTGAATCTATCCTGCACATATATAAATCTACCATCCGCCCGTGTATTGAATACTGCTGTCACATCTGGTCGGGTGCCTCTGCTACCACTCCTCGGGCTTCTTGACAAAAGACAACGGAGAATCTGTAACGTGGTCGATCCTGTCTTGGTGGACCGGCTGCAACCACTCTCTCACCAACGTGACGTGGCTTCCCTGTGCCTCTTCTACAAGTACTTTCACGGCCTCTGCTCCGATGAACTCAGGTCATTGGTGCCGCGTAGGTACGAATTTACACGAGATACTAGATTGGCAACTAGGTCCCACCCTTTTACAGTGAAACAGATAAGATGTAACCATAATTTCTACTCCAACAGCTTCTTTTCTCGTGCTTCCCGCCTGTGGAATTCCCTTCCACATGCCTGCTTCCCCAATGGCTACAATCTCCAGGAGTTTAAATGTAAGGTCAATAGACACCTCCTAACACACTAACTAGCATCTATTCTCTCAAACACTCTCACCATCTAATCAACCCTCATTCTTGGTACCCTTACCTGTTTATCACCCTCCTTCTGACATTTCCTATATCTGACCATCCTTTCCCCTCACTTCCCTGACCCTATGTAACCCCCTGCGCTATAGTGGCAGTGGAATGCCTTGCTTGGGGTGAAACAATTAAAAAAAAAAAAAAATGTCGATCAATTAAAAATAGCCGAAAGATTAAACAAAATATTGAAAATTTTTAAATTCCAATCAACATAATTTCTGTTTGAAACACACCAGAGTATTTTGCTTGCTGGAAATAGTAAATTTAATCATTTAGCTTTCAATTGAAACTAAAAATTTCGAGAAAACTTTTTTTTATAAAAGTTCAATTTAAAATTTACGTATCAAGAATGAGTGGAGGTGTCTAATTTAGAAACACCAAACAGATATACAAAATCATATGTAAACGTAAGTAAATTTTAAGTTTACATATACATATTTGTGGATTTTTTATGGAGATGTTTTTTCTTCTTCTATGTGCCCTGTCCCTTCAGGACGTAGGTGATCATGGTTCTCCACATCTCCCTATCCCTGGTGGCTCTTAGTATGTTTTCTCCTGTTACACCACGCAACTCCCGTTCCGTCATCCACCTGCTCAGGCCCTTCAAATATGTTATTCGCTGCCTTCCTCTGTCTCTTTTTCCTTCTATCTGGCCTGTCAGTGTCAGGTTCTCCAAGCCCTCCTTCCTTATTGCATGTCCCAGGAACTTCAGTTGTCTCTTCCTGATGCTCAGTATTAATTTTCTTTTTGTTGCCATTCTTTCCAAAACCTGATCATTTCTCACATGCTCGGTCCATGATATCCGCAGCATCCTTTTGTAGAACCATATTTCTGCTGCTTCAAGTTTTTTTCCTCATCTTCGATGATATTGTCCAACATTCACTGCCATATTGAAGAACTGACATCACAGCAATCTAGTACTCTCTTCTTTGTTTCTAGTGAAATTTTCCTGTGTCTTGATACTTTACTCAGCTTCTGGAATGCATCCTTCGCCATCCTAATTCGCCTTTAGATCTCTCTGTTGCACTTTCCATTTTCTGTTAGAACATTTCCGAAGTATTTAAATTTTTGTACTTTCTTGATTCTAGTATCCCCCACCTGTATTTGGCATTTTGGGTTGCTCTTTTTGCTGATGTCCATGCATTTGGTTTTCTTGCAGATTTTTGTAATCCTTTTTGGTCACTCTTTTCAGCTATCTTCTGTAGGAGGTCCTGCAATCAGCACTGTATAAAAAATTCAAATGTTTGTTTTGAAATGTTAATCAGAAACTATAAAAATTTCCTTTAATTATTTTTATGGAAAATTTTATTAAAAAATGATGAGTTTAAATTTACTCCACAGAATTCAATAAATCTTTTAGCGGTGGAGGCTGTCTCATTGATTTGTTTCAATATATCATAAAGTGTCAATCCATCCTGTTGCTAATGGAGGAAACCCAGATGTAACTGGCGTTGACATGACCCGGGGCTTCTTTTATGCTTGTATCAATGCATGTTCACCACACAAAATCTTGCTAAAAAATTTTTTCTTTTTACACCTCTTAGCACCCCTTATATAATTTTATGAAATTTTAAGAAATTAATGTATGCATTATTTAAAATTAGGATTCCTTGGAGAATTTAAATCAGTTTCTTTAAATAAAAAATGCAATAAAAATAATTAAGAAATATTTTAATTTCTTATATGACTAAGATATATTAGGGGTCAGTCAGTTAAGTGCCATACGTGATACACGCTTGGGCGATCATGTCTCCAAAAAGACATGACTGACCGGGCAGATGATTATCCTGCAGTAGGTTGCCATTACTTTCTGCAGTAGACTGGTTGCCAGCCAAGGCTATAGAACCCAATCTGTCCTGTTATTTAACCCATAACTGGAGGGAAGAGACTGATTAATACCTTACCCAACAATATTTGCACGTAAGTGTAATGCAAGGAATTTAACTGGAATTCGAACTCGGCTCTACCGAGTCCTTGTTCCGAGTCGATATTCACTGCACCACATCGCACACCCATATTAGGGGTACTATTCTGTTTTTAAGGGAAAAAAATGTTTTTGATGAATAATGAAATTTTACAAGAATTGTTTCCACTTTTTTAAAAAAAATTTGAATAGAACTTATAATTAATAAATGATTAGTAAATGTTTCCGCTTAATAATAATATAACAACATTTTAAATATTCTAAAATTCTGTATTAATTGGTACTGATTAGCTGTTACAGTTGTTATTATTATTATTTGAACCAGCAATACATTAAAACTACGATAAGTGACTTAACTCCTTTTTTTTTTTTTTTTCTTAAAGCTGCTTTCCTTGCTTCAATGTCATAAAAATGAAAAGGTTATCTGTACTTTCTAATAAGTGTTTGTTATCTTAAATCTTTCTCTCTTAACTGGTCTTTTGCATCTACTGCTAGTAATTGTCTTTATAAATATTCTTCCAAGAGCATTTACCAAAAAAGGATTAAAAGAATGGAATATGCCAAGTGGATTTTCAGAATTTCCTCTTAGAGATTTTGTATTTTTAACTTTTCTTTTGCTGTTTTGAAAATTGTTTTCTCTCTTCTAGAGTTGATTTAATTTCATATCAAGTGTGGTAAATTTTTTTTTTATTTTTTTATTGTGATTTCAGTTGAGAATGACGACTCAAAGCTTTCCTCATTTAACTCTACTGGAATTAAGGCTGATAAGGTGGAAGAATCTCGACCGATTCGTCCAATTAAGGGACTCTCAGGTATGTTATGATTTCTTGCCGAATTGAGCTTTAAACTTTCTAAAGGGATGTTTTTGATAAAAATTCCCTTTTAGTCGTTTCATAACAAAATCCTCACTCACGTGTCAAGTATTTACTGCTTCTATGTCATTTGCAGAATTCTGTAATGGCCATGATATGATAATCTAGAGTTGGAATATCTAAAAATAGCAATGAGAGGAAAACGTTCAAGTGGAGCGATTAGTGTGCTTTTTCACTTTACTGATTCTGAATGTTTTCTTGATTGCTACCATTCGTAGGTTGAACTGGGAGCAGTAATTATTCAAATTGTTTGGGTCTCTGCAGGGTGGTTAGCTCTTTTATTCTTCCCGCCATCACCTTGTTTGGATGAAGACTGGAGGCAGGGGGGGGGGCTCCTCATTTCACTTGCTTCATGAGATTTTTTACAGCCTCCACCATACACTGTCACCCATTACACTTGTTTTACAAACAGAATATTTTCATTGTATTTGAATAACAAATCACAAATGGAAACCAGCAGTTTTTTTTTTGTTTTACTATTATGGAAGCTAAACTTTAAAGTGACTAACATAGTCAAATTTGCATATATGATTTTTAACAATTTATCATGGGTTATAAATATTATTTGTTAATTCTCTGTCAATCAAATGTAGACAGCATTATCTTAAGCGTCTTTGTAAAAACTTTGAATTTCATTTTTTTCTAAATCTTAATTTTGCTTTCGATATCATTAGAATTTTACATTTTAATACTTTGAACATATTTCGTCTATTTCTTGTGTACAGATCTAATTTCCAAATGTATTATAAGTGCTGAAGCTGCTGCAGCTGCCGTGACTGCTGTTACTTCTGTGGCCTCGCTTAAAAAATCTCTTGCAAGCCACAAAAGCAAGACGCTGAAACACTCCAAACAACAAAAACAAACAAGTGTCAAAGTTTCTTTGCCGTAAGTTTTTTTTTTGTATCATTATCACTATTATTGTATTTCATTTTAAGCTTAAACTTTGGGAATATTTTTAATACAAATATTTTAATGATCATTTTAAGTATTTTGCCTTCTGTAATTTCTATGTAAAGTTCCAATTGAGGTGAATTAGAGAAGCCAGTTTGTGAATAATGGATACAGTAGTTCAGCTGTTAATCTCTTAGTAGTAGAATATATTTTTTTTTTTTTTTTTTACAAATGAATTCAGTGGAGTATTAACTTCTCTCTTTTACTTATATTTTTTTTATGCATTCATCAAATGAAAAGTAAATTTTTAATGGGGAAATTTTAATGTTGTAAGAAGTTTTGGAAACTCCTGCTTAAAAAACGTATGCATTACATTTAGAATTCTATGTTGAATCATTACATGTATTTGATATTTTCAAGGTTATAAAGCCATTAAATTTTAAGTTTTATCTGAGAGAGAGATTGCATTTTCTTTTTTTTTTACTGGTATTTTAATTGTTTTAATTAATATCAACTTGAAAATAATGATTCTTGTTTTGTGATGAGAAATATCAATTTTTGCTCATTTTATAAGAAAGATTGGTGATAAATATTTCTTTAAATTGAGAATATTTTCCAAATGTTTGGCATCCTATTTTATGGATTTATAAATTTGAATTAAGTTTAATAAGTCTTGTTTACCAACCGTCTGGAATTTGAAACCAGTATTTCATTCCATGTCAGTAGAATTTTATCTCCTGCCTTTCATTATCTTCTCTTCGTTAAAAAAAATTTTAAATTTGTCTGAGTAACGAAACTTTTCCATTGTTTTTTGCAGTCCATTGAAAAGCCAAGTTCTTCCCAAATCTTCTACCCCAAGTACAACAATGGCCAACTCCAGCAAACTTATGGTTAACTTCAAAGGTCTCGGAAATAGCGCACCTTCTGGAGGTAACACGCAAAAAGCTTATGCTCTTTATGTTGGAGGACAACTGAAATATATTCTGCCATATAACGGGCCTCTAGGTGCAATGAGTGGCACTCATCAGCAGAATAACGAGATGAAGAAACTAATTTGTCGTGGAGTGAATGGGAAAACAGAAATTGCACTTGCAAAGCCGACAGTCGTCTGTGATGAAGAGAAGAAAAAGATAGTGTTCGTTGTTCAAAAGAAAGCGACAACAACAACGGCGGCAAATAGTCTGCTTACTAACAACAACCAAACGACCGACAGTAAAGCGGTCAAAATCCCTAGTCTGGCGACTTTATCTACAACGAGTGGTCAGTCACTTCAAGGCAATCAGATCATTTCAGACAATATGCTGAAGCTGTTGTTACCTGCTGTATCTGCCAGCATCAACTCCAATAGCCCGATAACATTACCCTCCTCTGTGTCTGTGAGTGGGCAGGGACAGAAAGCAAAGCCTACTCCACAAACATCTCAGAAGCAGCAGACGCCAGTAGAAAAGGTGCCCACTTCTTCCTCAATTCCTATTGTTGTCAAGGTACAAAGTAATATGTGTCAGTCTGTGTCAACTGCCACGACGACCACCACCACATCTTCCATTCTCACCTGCACAACCACCACTACCACTACCACCACCACAGCCACAAATGACAAAAAACCTCAAATCTCTCCTGTCAGTTCACCATCCTCGAACAGTTTGAGCTCGGTCCGACCTGTGCAGCTTTTTACACGAGACTCGGCACGGAAACTTTGCCCTGCTCTACCTGTTCTGACCCCGGGAAACAAGCCGTGCATGACCATTTTAGACCCTACTGACCCAGGAGCCAATATTCGTCCAGGAAAATCTTTGTTGGGCAATTCAGAAACTGTCCCAAGTGTCAGTAAACAGTCTACATATCAGGGAGGAGCACCTGCAGCTGGTGTCAATGAAATCTTAGTCAAAAAAACTGTCGACGATAACACTATGGTTTTACAGGTAAAAGACGCTGCGGGAAACTCCTCATTCTTGTCTGCATCTGACAAAGATCTCAAAATGTCTGACCAGAGCTCAGCTCGTACGAATGCAGCAGTAGCAGTTTCTCTTCCAGACTGTAGTAAAACTGAATCGATGGCCACCATGACAGTTTCAGTGAATGAAGAGGAAGAGAATGTAAATGACGAAGATGATGGTATGTTTGGCCTCAAAATTTCCTCTGTCTTTTCACTGGCTGAGAATCAACCAGGCTCAGCAGTTGCCAATGAAAGTGTCCTTGAGCCAGGGAGAAAATTCGAGCATGACTCAGCATCGGGGTCCTTTCAGCCTGACCAAACTGTCTCTGCCGACACCCTGGCTACAGCCATGAAACTTGCAGTCAGTCCTGACGATGGCAAACCTAGTAATGAAGCAAGCAATACAGATCCCGGGGACAGCTTATCTAATCAATCTGCAGTCGTTTTCAACCTAAATACAGAGAATGTCTCCACTCATTCTCAACCAGAAAATCTACAAATTATACCAGACGCGAATCAAAACAAACAAAAAAGTTTGCTTACACAATCATCGGCAGGTGTAAAATTTGAAAATCAAATGCTAACGTCACTGGACCCGGAATTGGAAAGCGTGCTCTCTGGGAAATTGTCTGTGGATACGAATTGCACGCAGAAAGAGAATGCCTCGCCAAAGAAAGGTGCACCTCTAGTTGGGCTTGAAAAGGATTTTTTTGCAGGGCAGAAGTACGTTACGGTTGATATCTTTCGCCATAATGGACAGACCAAAATTACTGCCGTTAGCAGTTCTGGCAAGAAAGAAGTAACGAAATCGACTTGTCCATCTAGTGAAGGACAATCGTCCACTTCATCTTTTGATGAAAACAAATCTGCAGCTTCCAACTCTGATACTCGACTCAATGATGTGTTACAGTGTGCCGCATATTCTCTCCCGATGGGTACATACTTTTTTATTCCTCTTGCTGATAAGACTGTCGCAATTCCATCACAGAGACGTAAGAAAAATCGATCTGCTTACATCTTTGAAAAGAATCATAACTACATGCAGGTAAAGATGGCAAAATTCATGATCTTAAATTCCAAAGACAAATTACCTTCGTCAGTTGTAACAACCACGAATGGTTCTCAGCTCATTTGCCAGATCAGTTATCCTTCCAAGACAAATGGGGAGCCATCGATCGTACTTCCGGTGCCCTCGATGTTACCTGTGAAAGATACGATACCTACACTTGAAGCTCCTCCAATTGTTACTGGCAAAAGAATTAGACGGCCTAAAATACACACCGGCTTCGAAGATGACATGGACTTGATACCTCCATTAAGACGAGGCCGAAAAAAGTTAAAACCTGTCAATAAGACTGAAAAAAATGCTAAAGAACAAACATGTAACGAGAAAAATTCTCAAGGTGTTGCAACAAACTTTGAAGGCAAAGATATCGGCCTCGGCAGCAGTAATAAATTGATGTTGCAGCCTGTAGACTCTAAGGAAGAACTTGCTGCTGTACTGAATTCAGTTGACATGCCAGTGACGAGTGTCCCCAAGAATAACGGTGCAACTAGTTTGCCTTATGTGTTTGTCCATTCGCCTGGGGTGAATACTTCGAAGGTGGCACCTCCTGTGTCCAGTGCCAATGAAATGTTTTCCCAAGATTCCAATCAGTCTGGCTTGCACATAGACAGTGTTCAGTCATTACAACCGGAGTGTATCAAAGTCAAAATGGAGCCTATCACGTCTGGTTATGGCGACGAAGCCGTCAAAGTTGAATCTTCTCTGCTTCCACCTTCTTCATCTTTGGAATCTTCTGGTCAAGTTGGTCACGATGCCTTAGGCATACCACAAACCATCAAAAAAGAACCAAGCTGGTATGGCTATGGGCAGGACACATCTACTCCTGTTTTATGTCCAACAAACACTAGTTTAACAAGTCATTCAGACCATATGAGCACATCCAAAATGAATTTGAAAAATGCAACCCCTTCAGCAAAAGTCCCTGACCTTCCCCCAACACAAATCCCAATATTGTACAAAAGGAGCAGTCCCACAAAATCACCTACAGGTAAAAAGCGTGGTCGCAAAAAGAAAGAAATTGATGAGACGAAACCCGAGGTAAAGAAAAGGAAATATGTAAAGCACAAAACTGAGACGGCCGTTAGTACGACTCCCTCGGCACCAATGCCTAGCCTGTCCATTTTCCCTTTGAAAACAGAAAAGAAAACAGAATCCTCAGAAGCGTCTCCATTAGGCTCTTCTAACCAAAGTGGGGAGACGCCACAAGAAGAGAGGATTCGGAGGCTAAAAGAAATTCTCCGTGAGAAAGAGCAGAAACTCGAAGAGATTCGACACAATTTGTCTGTTGCTGCAACCAAAACTCTTGGCTAGCATTTGTTGGTGCTAAAAGACACAGGCACATGCTCCAGTCTACATCCCTCCCCCCGCCCCCTATATGTAAGAATTCTGTCTCTTTCTCTCAAATGCTGTGTGGTTGCTTTTTAAAAAGTTTTCATCTGGAACATTTGGTGCTGATTTAATTGAAAAAGTGGATTAATTTGGGTCGGAGATTATTTGGTCTTATTTTGCACCATTGTGAGCAACTGCTTCTTTGGTTGGCAGAAGCCAGGAATTTGATTCAAAGGGTTCTTCACTTCTCAAACTGAGATAACTGGAAGATAATTATTAGTAATGAAATCGGGTGAGAATTGATTAACCCCTAAATACCTGAGCATAAAAACAATTATTAGAGCATTTACTATCATTACAGCTTCTGGGTGGTGGCTGCTGCTGCTGCTACTTTTGTTGTTGGTTGTGGGGGTGGGGACATGTTGGACAATTAGTTGCCTCCCTATTTAGTAAGCATGTGTTTATACTATGATAAGGTTAGTATGTTTGAAAATGTGTGTGTGTGTGTGTGTGTGTGTGTGTGTGTGTGTGTGAGAACATTTTTATAAATTTGATTAAATAATAGGCCTTTTTCTTTTTTTCTTTTTTTTTTTTTAAGAGGCAATCTGACATTTCTTCCATTTTCCTCATCTGGCTGCTCTAATGGAAAAACAAAACTAAGCCAGCTTTTCAGGTTTTCATTTCTACTTCAAAACATGACAGTGTAAATGTTTTTAATATCACTTTCCCATCTTAACCAACTGTCTCTACCTCCAGCTGTAAACATTGTTCATTTGTGTTGAATAAGAAAGAAAAAAAATCATATCCCCCCAAATCTGCCCCCACCCTCTACCAGCAGCAGCAGCAGCAGTTTGGAGAATTGAAACTTTGTTTGCAAAAGTCCATCTTGATATTCTTTGTTTCATTCACTCATCTTTTTCCCATACCCCCCCCCCCCATTCTAAAAACACTGTGATTCATCGACACTTGCTGGTGTGTCCTTCAACACCTGACAGTCAATCCATCAATAAAATTGTAAATGCATTTATAAAATGGATTCTCTATTTTTTAATCTTTCTATTTATTTCTTTTGTCTTTATGATCGTATGTTAAGTGATTGTCTGTCTTGCAGGTATTGTCCAGGCTTTGTGTGCCATTGATTTTTGAGCCAAATTAGGTTCCTGTTTTTTATTTTTAATAGATACTGTTAGCCACTATAAAATGAGTGGGAAATTTTCAATAAAGCCAAAAATGAATTGGGGTGAAGAGAGGGGGTTTATTTTTTATTTTATTTTAAGGATCACCTTAAGCGTTAAGGGTGGACGGTTGGGCAATAGTAGCTCCAGGTGGGACATTTTTGAAAATGTTAATTGCTTTTGGTACAAAAGTTGTTTACTCTTCACAAAGTGCCAGGAATGTCAAATATGTATACCCACTCCCCATCAGCCATCCTTGTTAAGTCTCAGAAATAAGATAAACCATTAATTTAATGCCAGAAAAACAAAAATTATCAACAGAAACTGTTATTGATGAGATAAAGTATGTAACTAACAGATTTCTCATTGTGTTTAAAACCAAAAAAAAGCCATTTGAAAAATTGATCATTGGACAAATTGAGTGGACCTCTTTCGAATACTCGAATGGTTTGCATCTTCAGTGGTCTTGACTCTTTGTATTATGAAGACCAATAAAAGCAGATATCACACTGGTTTCCCAAACAAAGTTTGCTGTTTCATCAAAATGTGTAAATGTAAAAATATATAAAGATTTACTTTATTAGCAATTTTTGTCATATTTTTTGAAAGGAAAATTATTTTTTAAGACTTGAGTTTTTAAAAAATGTTGCTTTTTTTAAATGACAATTTATTGTTATTTAATTTTCTGTAAAGTTCTTTTTTTATGACATCAAATTATTTTGGTATTTTCCTTATCTGCATGGAACATCGATGTTTGGAGTCGAACTGAACTTGACTAAAAGAGGTCAGTGTTCCATTGTTAATCTTTTGTAACGTTGTCCCACTAACAGATGGGGTTATGGAAAAAAAACATGGGAAAGTAGGCCACAAGTCTGTTTATGACCCAACAAATGTTTAAGTCGCAACGAACAGAGGCGAATTGATATGTTTGATCTCTAACCCACATCCAATTTCTACTTCTCTTCTGTCCCTTTTCCTCTTTTTTCTCAGTTCCTAACTTCGCTGTCTTTGTTGAGACCTTATGAGTCATTCAGCTTTCTTTTCCATCCTCACTTGGGTTTGGCATGTCATTTCAACAGTGTTAGTTCAGGTATCCCAAGATCGTAAGATCTTTGGGTTGACAGCAAAGAGTGGCAGACCAAATATCTATGTTGTGTACCACTGACAAGATTTTTGTTTTATTTACATCCAAGAAAAACATTGGGTATATAGGCTAGAATAAGAATTCCTTCAATAAATAGCACAACATTGTTGATAATGTTAACAGCAGGTTTATCTAAACTTATTTATAAATGGAACTTTGTCTGTGTGTGTGTGTGTGTCCGTTACCTACAGACTCCGAAACGGCTGAACCTATTTTCTTGATAATTTACACAGTTGTACTATAAGTTGTCTGCGAGTGTTCTTGGCTAGGTTTTGTGTTGAGGTAACCCCAATAAATATCGATAATCGAAAAAATCTGGTTATAGAAGAAGTGGTCCGATTTTAATCAAATTTGATACACATAGACAAAGACATAAGAAATGATATTCAGAAGTTTCAAGGTTGCAGTTCTTACAATAGTGCAGAAAATTTATATATATATATATATATATATATATATATATATATATATATATGTATATATATATAAAAGGCAAGATTGTGTGTGTGCCTGTTTATCTGTCTGTATGTCTGTATTTTTTTCAGCCCTTTTATTTTAGCTTTTGCTTCGGGTTTGGCTCTGAGTAGGTATAATTGTTGTTCTTAGTCTCAGCCATGATACCATTTACTCAGAGGACTTATTTAGCCTTCAAAATTCAGTTTACGACGAAAAAAACTTATTTGATATCGATACCAGGAAATCAAAATTTGACTTACATCCATTCATTTTTCTTTCAGTCTATGGTTTCGCTTTAACTGGAAACAACTATTGAGTTTTAGTCTTTCGTGCCAACATCCAAAGAGTCTGAGCTCCAGGACCATGGATTAGTTTTAAAGCCTTCATTACACCCGAGCAATGCCGGGCTATACTGCTAGTTAAATATAAAAAGAAAAAAGTTGTGAATAAAATGTCTTATTTAGAGGGGATAGTATAATGTAAACAAAATCCCAAGTTTGGGATTTTTAGGTATGAACTAGATGTCTTTCTTTATATAAAAGAATTTTGAGTCAGTCTTCTCTTTAAGAATATACGTGTTTTGGGCAGATAGTATAAGTATAAACAACCCCTTGAATTTAATTTCTCAGGACTAAAAAATTTGGACAATACATTATGTCTTTTTATCTTCGATAGTGGATAGGGAACACTGGCTTTGCTCAATTTTACTGAATCTTAGCTAGTTAATTATGGACTTGATTCTTCTTGGAACTGTTCTTGAATTCATTTTTTTGTTTAATTCTTTTTATTTTTTTCAACCAATCAACCTACTCTCTTGAGAATTTTAATTCCTGATATCCAAATACTAGTAAACAAACAAATGCCAAAATGAAAAAAGTTTTTAGTGACACATTTTGCTCCAAGAAGGAATTTCTTTAGACAAATAATGGTTTACTGATTAAATTTTAGGATGAAATATGACAAATGTCAGTCATTGAAGCATTCAGAATTTAAATCCAAATTTTGATACTTTGAGTTTCAAAACATTTAACTTTGTTGATTTTCTTTTAAGTTTTTATTGTGATCTTTAACCTGCTTGTGTAGTAGTTTCAATAGGGACGTAAATATGTTCTCTTATCCTGAACATTGTGAGAGTACTGTTTCGTAAAAATTCAATTTTATGTTCTTATAATCTTTTATTTAAATTCCTAGATGTCTCATCAGCATATTTTGAGCAACATTTCTTGTAATCTACCTGTGTTTTTGATTTAGTGTTTTGTTTCGTCTTGATTGAATCTCTTATTAATGATTCCATAATGACAAGAACTGAGAATTTATCCAGTCTTAATAATGAGTTCAGTTGCAACAATAAAGAGAGGTTGGATCAACCAAAAACAAAATAAGAATTTTAAATCAGGAGGAGGAATTTACAAAATTTATTTGAAAAAAAAAAAATATCCCATTAAATTTATTGACGAGATATTTCAGAATTTATTACAACACAAAAGGGATCTTCTACAAAACAAAGCATTCAATGAAATCATGACTTATAAAATTGAATGTGGAGCATATGTGGTTTTACTTAGAAGAGAAACGAATTTATTAAGGCAAAAATATATTAAAAGTACATGAATTCTGGAATGATCTCTTGTAAATTTACATGCAGGGTTGTACGCTTTATCTTGGTTCCTCGTACAATTGCTGTTCCTCTAATTAAAAGCTCTGAAATGTCGAGTGAGCTTTGGCTAGATGCAGACAAACATCATCCTAAAAGGTGCTGGATCCGTAAGTTCACAGATGGATGTGAAAACAGTTTGTTTTCTCTCTCTCTATTTCCCCAACCCTGATCATAAAGACAAGTGGTCAGCCTTTTCAAAAGGGAATTTGGTTAATATTACTAAACTCGGACTTGAAAAGTGCCCGGCGTTGGTAGCACTCCAGCACTTCCCAGGCACAACTGCGAACCTCACGATGTTGCCATGGGCCTCAGGATTCGTCTTCCATCAAATTGGCTCATCCGGAGGAGGAATGGAAAAGGTACCCAGAGTCTGGGTCCAGTTTTAACGACTCTCGTGGTGGTGCATACCTGCCATCTGCAGAAGATCTCCTAAAGTTGTACAACTTCGACATCAATGGCATCAGCGTAGGTAAGAGAAGTCATGTAAATAAGGGAAGTCAACCAGGTTTAACATCGAGACACCTTGGATGACAAAATCTCAATTGACATGTTAGGCATTGCTATAGTTTTAT
This sequence comes from Ascarosepion bandense, assembly GCA_037127315.1. Taxonomy (NCBI): domain Eukaryota; kingdom Metazoa; phylum Mollusca; class Cephalopoda; order Sepiida; family Sepiidae; genus Ascarosepion; species Ascarosepion bandense. Next base: position 471,780 of record JBBBDQ010000509.1, on the reverse strand, counting down.
TATTTTTGTGTAAAGTATTTTTCTATTATGCTAGCCTTCCCCAACTTTCCCTCTTTGTCATTTATAAAACTGATTTTGTCAATAATATTATTGTTTGTCTAAAGAAGTTCTTTCTCAGTCACACATAGTAATGTAAATAATGCTTTTTCTCTCTTGTTGTTCCCTTGGCCAAAATGTTTCATGCAAAATGCTTTTCTACTTTCATCAGGGATATGCTGCATGCATCAGTATTTGAATAGTTTAATATTTTTGTCTGTTCTTTGCTCATCTCATCAAACAAAGTCATCACATCACTTATTTGTGTTCTAATATTTGTCTCTTGTATGTCAAAATATGAAAACGGATGGATTATGCAAAGAGAGAATTCTCATCCAACCTTGAAAGCCAACAGAATGTCGACAATCCTTCAAGAAGAATCTATTGACCCTGAAATGTTTCAGAAAATAAAAACGAGATCAGTCAGCTGAATAAATTTTATTTTGATTGGTTCACCGTGAATTGACTTCCTAAATGCCTGTTACAAGCACAAACGTTTATTTGTTGTGATAGCAAAACTTTTTCTTCAACTCTAAGACAATGACTGACCAAAAAGTCAAATTGGACTTCCTTTTAGCAAGTAAATTAATAACCGAATTCATTCCTGCCAATAACAGAAAGAATGGATGATTGAGTTCCATTCAATGTTTGAAATGAGTTTGATATTTCATTCTTCAAATGCCCTGGATATACTTATGTCTCAATAGTTTTTGGTCATAATAATGCTAGACCAGTGCACATTTGTATTAAAGTGTTCAATACAATTGTAGAACTTTTGGATATTTTTCATTTGTAAACAAGTTATTATGCGACCTAGGTTTCTACCATGAGTAGTGTCTTCAGGCGATTTTTAATAACTGATTTTACAGTTTACTGTTTTTCTTGTTAAGAACACCCATGTAATGGTGTTTTTTTTTTTCATGCTCACGTGGCAGGGAATTTCATTCTGATAAGCTATGCCTTCATTCATCTTCCCACAGGGCCTCATACTCAATCCAGAGGCCTACATTAAGTGCCTGGAGTAGGTAATGCTACTTTAAGTCAAGAGGGTGGCTTTTGGAAGGATCCATGCCTGGCAACAGGACTCTGCCCCATGCCATGGCTGTCAGACAATTTCTGTGACCACATCACCCCTGACATCTGGCCATCTAACTCCCCTGACATCTGGCCATCTAACTCCCCAGACTGCAATCCTCTTGGGTATTATAAGTGGGGCGCAGTTGAGCAAAAGATCAACAAAACTTCTTGGAACACCAAAGATGAATTAAAGGCAAAGATTATGGCAGCATTCACCAAATTTAACAAAACGACCATCCACAAGAGTTGCAAGATAGTCCGAGGTCGTCTATAGGCCAGGATGGAAGCCAATGGCAATTTTATTGACTAAATTTACTCCTGAGTATTTGAAGATATTTTTGTGTCATTTCGGTAAAAATATCTGCTAAAATAAGATGTCGGTGTTATTTTCATTTCTGTAGTATTTGAACGACAGTTTATCCATCGCACCCTGTGTATTAAATATTTCTTTTCACTTTTGTGAAATGGAAACATGTCTCCTGAGTAATGTTTCATTCAGGTTAGAATTGTAAACCAGGACACAGTTGATGTCTCCATCCACGAGAAGTAACCTATAAACTTTATTTTTTGTCTTGTAGAAAATGTACAAAAATTTTCCCTTTTCCATTTAAAAACATATTCAAACCTTTTAACGAAAACAGTTTTATTTTGTTTTTTCATATTTGAAATTGAATGACAAAATCTTTATCAGTCGTTCATGGCTCTCCTCTCTTTAATGATAGTGCCTAATGAACAAAACCAGAGCCGCAAGTATTTTGGGAAGATAACGCAACTGCCTCCCTTTCACAGAATCCAGTGACTTGATTCTTTGTTACTTGGCCAGTCAATCCTCTTTGGTCATCTTACTGATTTCTTTCACTTTCTTACACTCTGAAAAAAAATCTCATTGGTAATCTGATTTTTAAACAGGATTATCAGTTTGTAAATAAAGAAAGGGAATAATTTATTATGTTTTCCTTGACATGTTTATGATATTTCGGCTGTTGTACACAAGGAATTTTGAAGCAAAGCCTTTATTTCAATCCCTGTGGTATATTGTTTTCATTCCATGTGTCATGCCACTTCCACATACCCTGTAGTTATCTCCCTTTAACGTAACTCTCTGAGTTATTTGTTCACCACTTCTGTAGCCTGGTATTGAACTCCCAACTCTTTGGGTTAAGTCACTGGAACTAACCAATGCCTATATTCACTGGGCCATGTGTCTTTGAGGACATCAGTGTATGAATTTCTGGGACTTATAAACCTTAATGTCTCAGTAATCACTTTTTTTTTTTTTTTTTTTTTTACAAGAGCTCATATTGTAATCTTTAAAGCTAATGATTTTCTCTGGCTCTCTATTACTGGTTCCCATATTTATATTTATTTCTTTGCTTGGTCGGCTTAGGAGATTTTTGTGGCCCAGCATGGGCACTGATTCCTTAAATTTACGTAGTTTCTACTGGTGTTCTCTATCAATTATTTCAACTTCATTGCCCCTTTTTCCTTTGCCTAACTTTTCTATTTCTTCTTCTTTTACTGCCTTACTCTGTTATTAAAGCCTTATCTTAAAGGGGGGGGAGAGGCCTTTTTCTCTTTTATATTTCTTACTGCGGCTCCATGGGATGCCTTTAAAATCAAAGCATAATGGAATGGAATATTGGACTTAAAAATCAATGCATAATCAATTTGTGTCCTTTGCATTGTCAGTTCTAAATATTCTTTCGGAAAATACGTCTGCTTTTCTTTTTGTGACGATTCTTCTTGGTTTTAAATGTACCTCCTGCAACAATATTTATCACAACCTGCGACTGTTGTGAGTAATATTCTATGTTTTAATGCATAAATGATATTGAATCTGTAAAATTGAGATTATCTCTATAATTATAAAATTAGTTTAATATCTCTATTCAGATTGTCTTCACCTTTGTTTCCATTTGTACGACATTTCAGACTTCAGGTGCTAGGAATTTCGAACTGAACTCTTTATTGACAATCACTGGGATATATTATAAACATTCCTTGCAAAGTCTCTTTTGGTAGTCATGAGTTATCTCCCTCTAACCAGATTCTCTAAGTTAACTTGTTTACCACTGCTGTAGCCTGGTATTGAACTCACAAGTCACGACCTAATCAATGTCTCTATCCACTGGGCTGTGTGTCCTTAAGGAGATCAAATGCATTTTTGGGTTTTATAAACTTAATGTTCAGTAACAATTTTTTTTTTGACCACAGTCCATGTTGCAATTTTTGATGTTAATGGTTTTCTCCAGTATTTTTTTACCAGAGCTCATATTGTAATTTTGATACTCATGATTTTCTCTGACATTCTGTATTACTGGTTCCCATATTGTGTTCATCTCTATGCCTAGTTAGCTTAGATTTTTGTAACCTGGCATATGCGCTGATTCCTTAAGTTTACATAGTTTCCAGTGGCATTCTCTAATGATTTCCACTTCATCCCACCGATACAATGTGAAGAAAGTGATCGTCCGACGCCTGCAACATTGAGCAAATGTCATAAACAGCGACTCAGAGATGAACAAGAAATGGCCAGTATAAAAAAAAGTTGAAGAATTTTAAAATATTATTTTTGAGCTACATCCATTCATTTTTTTCTGTCATGACATGGGTGATCATGGCCCTCCACAACTTTCTACATTTATAGCTCCTACCAATGTTTGTCTTTTTAAAATTATTCTTAAACTGAAAGAATCTTTTGCCTGAAGAGAGAATCAGATACTCAGCCTATGGAGAGCACCAGGAGAAAGCTGCAATTCTCATGATAAGGGTTCAAGTCTTATTGGATGGAACTGGTTAGCAGGGATTCATTTTAACTGGTGAAATGATCAAGAGCATGGCCAGATCTGAACGTGATTTTCTGGTACCTCAGACAAATTTTTCTCCATGTTCCAAAAGAAACAAGGTGAGATGAAGAAGCTGCATCAATATTTTCCTCCAAGATAATACTTCAGAGTTTTTTTTTTAAGCTGGGTCTAGTTGCATAAAGCCTCAGCAGAGAAAGAACACTGCAGGCTGTTGGGGATCATTTCACCGGTGGAATTTCCTCAATGGGCAACTCCAAGTGTGTCTGCAAAGAAGATTGGTAGTACCATTAGAAACTAGAAGTTGACCAACCGAGCAGCTCATCTTGCTTAGTTACCTTTTGACTGATGATCATCAGGTTTCCCCGGCCTCATGCATATTAATGAGTGGGGCTAAAGGAAACATATTCCAGAATTGAAAACAAAATTAAATTTAAATGCAGTGTCATTCATTAGATTCTGTCCTAAGTTTTATTTCCCTATTCTCTCACACACACACAATAATCTCCTTGCATCTTAGTGGCTTTATTGCCTTGTTTGGGGTGAAATGTTTAAAAAGAATTTTCTCTGTGCTAGCTTAAAAGAAGAGAGAACAAAAAGAGAATTTAGCTTTCAATCACAAGAATCTTCTTTTTTTTTTCCCCCTAATGTCTGTTTTGTTAAAGATGAAAGTTTGGTTCAAAAGCTGTTATTTATGAGACCCGTAGAGACAGACACAAAAGGGGAATCAACATTTTGCTTGTGTCCCAGATGATGTACTATTCATGATAGGCCATCATTTTAGTTTTTTTGAGAAAAGCTCTAACTGGTAATAATCTGCAGACAACCTCTGGTTGACTTCAATAACTGAGTTTTGCTAGCAAAGTAAAGTATATGAATTTCCAATTGTTTTTTTTTTTGACATTTATGTATTAATGAAGATTTTTAATATTTGTTGTTGCATGCAGAAGTTAGATTGCTAAAAATAAATTGGTTGTTAAATTTTCCAAGATTAATTCTCTGTTCAGAGATGAATTGTCAGATTTATTCAGAAAAGTCAATAAATTTCATTTGCAACTGCAAAGAAAAGAAGTTAATTTGCAACTGCAAAGAAGTTTAACCAAAGTCAAATACATCCTCTTCCCAAGTTATTCAAATGTAGCAAATGTAGCATTTGCCAAGTCTTACTGAATTTGAGGAGATTGCGGATACCAGATGACGACCTTTGATGATAATTTTTATACAAATGGAAGTAGTGTATAAAAACATGTAACATTTCAAATTTATTTTTAAAAGTCTTTTTTGGATATGTTATAATGTTGATTATCATGATGATTGTAAGCACTTATGGTCCCCCCGGGGCAAAGTGGATACAGCAGGATGTTTGAATACAGTTGTTAGGTGTACCATTTCTTGTGTCGCCTAAACTTTTCAGCAATCGGTCTCATAACTTATCTTCCTAACCAAAAACCAAGAGTGGAACAAAAGGAATCGAAAGACCTAAATTTAACTCCAAAATGACACAGAGCCGAAGTCAAAATTTAAAAAAATATAGAACATCAAGAATTTCGGCAATGTTTAACTTTTATGTGTGAAAAAGACCGCACAGCACGATCGGGTGTCAAAAGAATGCTCGTTCCCTTGACACCAGAATTATTGCATGCACTTTTGACTCCCTGCACCATATTTATGGCTACCATTTTTTTTTAAAAAGAAGTACAAACTGCACTTATAGATCTGAAAAATATTAATTTCCTGGGCATTTCTTTCATTTGCTCTCCATTAACATTCATTACGATAAAAGGTTCAGAGCAAACATTTTGTCTGAAATAAAAACATTGAGTTTTGATTTTAGGTAAAGACTACAAACCATCCACATTTTGAGTGAGTCGATTCATGGGATCGACAGTTTTCTTTTGTGTCTAATTACAGAATAAATATTGCATTAGAGTTGGCTTATATGTTTTGATAATTTTGTAATTTTATAAATTTTTGAATAAAAAGATTTCTTTTGTGATTACTGAAGGAGTCACATGTGTATACAGTAATAGTAGAGTCAATAGAATGACTGTCCCTTTTGACATACCGTGTTTTTTTGTGGATACAAAGGTTAAACTGTCAGAATTTGGTGATGACATTTGTCAATTTCTAACAGTTTCTTAACTGCAGAAGAGTTGAGACACACTTTATTTGTTTTGAATATCACATTTGGTACAGACTGTGCAGATCGAAGACGACCTCTTGATGCCTGACCTCCCTGCACAAAACCCCAATCATCCGTTAAAAGTCAGACACTTTACACTTTCCTGTTGCAAAATAAATTGGTTTAATTGATTAATGGGGTTGCTGTGAAATAGTTTGCAGTCTTAGATTAGTTATTTTCAATATGCAATGAAATACCAAGAAATGTGCCTAAGACCAATAAGGGTCCGGGGGGCGGGGGTCGATAGAAGGGTTACAAATTTAAATGTCCAAAATCAGCAAGTAGCCTAAGTTTATTTACAGTAAGCATTTTTGGGGAGGGGAGGCTAAGATGTTTACGGCCCCTAGTGTGAAATGATGCCATAAAACAAAAGTGAGATTTTCTGTGGTCTTATTAATTGTTTTTTCTGGCAACTACTTAAAATGGATCATTGGATGGCGTTGCCAGGAAAACTTTATAAACAATTCCGGGCCACAACAAATGATACATTTTCTCCAATGGCACTATCACAAAATTTGTTTGAATAATCAAGTTAATATGGCTTCAATTCAGAAAAACTAATAAAGGAAAAGATCTGCTTGTTTTGTGGGGTTTTTACTTATTATAAACATTCCACGAGTGGCGACACCCAACGGATTTATTGGAGATGCTCAAAGAGACAAATCTGCAAATGCCCGGATGATAACATTAGGTGACTTGAATGATATTGTAATATTTGTACCTAGCATGTTTTGGATAATAATTAACAAATACAAATATTAACCTGTTAAAACGAACTTTATTTAGCTTTGTCTACATTCTTGTGTGAGTCCCTCATGGCTGGCTAAAATGTCCGCTGGGCTGGTGGGAGTAGCACGTGTGGCTGGTGTGAAATCTTTTGAGGAACAAAAAATACTGAACTGCTACTAGTTGTTGGTCAGTAGGGATGGGCCAGAGAGAAAGAGAGGGAGTGAGAGATGAAGGGATTTCTAGGATAATAGTTGTGACCTAGGTGGAAGCACCTGGAGAAGAGGAGGGAGAAGAAGACAAAGTTAATATGTTTAGGTAGCATTATTTCTGACCTCTAGTAAGGCGGGGGGGGGGGACTACAGTATAACTGTTCAAAAATGGGAGTAAGGATCATCATCAACCTGATAACAAAGAAGTGGAAATTAAGCCATTATTAACAACTTTGAAACAAAATGCATCAGAAAATCCAAGTGAACCACCTGTGCAGCTATTGAGAAAAGTTATTTTTAATGAAGAAGACGAAGAGGTGCTAGCAAGGCTGCCGGAGAGAAATGATCTCGTTTGCTTGGTGAATAGACACCAGAATAGAAATAGACCACACCGCCACCAAAAACATTGAGAGACATTGAAATTCGGCCTCCATACAATTTAACTATTGCTGAAGAGGAATTTTTAAAATATGACACGGGTAGAGAAAATGAAGAAAGGTTATTTATCTTTACAACTATGCAAAATTTGCATTATCTTGCTGCAAGGAAGATAATTCTTTGCGATGGTAGATTTAAAACTGTGCCTTCAGTTTTTACAACTGTATTCTAGACACGGCAAAATTATGGATCACGTATTTCCATTGATATTTTGCTTCATGACTAAAAGGAGCCAACTTTGCTATCGGGGGAAATTACAGAATATCGTACGATTAATAACAGAAATTGGAGCACACTTGAACCCAGATATTGTCATGTTTGACCTCGTGCGAGCCGTGATGAATGCGTGCAGGGATATCCTATCGGATTCTGCAGTAAAAGGCTGCCTCTTGCATTTTAATCAATCGTTGTGGAGAAGAGTGATAAACGAAGGATTACAGGCAGCCTATCGAAGCAATCATGAAATGGTGCGCCACGATATCCAACAATTTGTGCCCATCGATGATGTCGAAAATGTATTCGACAGTCTTATGAAAGCAGCAAATGAATGCACTTTGAATGTTGGCACGTACATCGAAACTACTTATGTACGTGGTCACCCAAGACGCGGAAAACGACGAGCAATTGCTGCAAGATTTCCTGAGGAAATTTGGAATGTTTATAGCCAGGTAATTGCGGATACATTTCGTACTAACAACGTTGTTGAGGGATTTCATTCGAAATTCCAAAAGGTACCGAAAACGCATCACGCAAATATTTGGCGATTTATTGAACAGTTGAAAGCCGAAGAAAACGATGCAAAGTTCATTATATTGCAACTACATGCGGGCCATACACGTGTAAAGCAACCAGCGAACAAGGGATATTTTACAAACCAACAGAATACGAGAGATCGTAATGAGGTGCGAACAATTCAAAGCCGAAATTTATATTCAAAGATATTTACGCAGCATTTCATATAATTTTAAAATTCACGTGGTAGAGGATGAAGATGCGTAATTTGTAAAATATAAAACATTTAAACACAAACAGTATTTTACTCACCTGCAGGTGATTTCATCGGGCCGACTACAAAATTGCACACATTTTTATCATGAGAATATTTATTCTCATTATTTTAACTGTTTTATCTTATTATTGTGCGCATTCTTTATTTTCAACTTCTCTTTAGTAACTATATTTATATTTCTAGTATTTCAACACATGCACGATTTACGGTAAAATTATATTTCTATCAACTGAACTTTTTAATATTTGTTCTCAATGTGTGAAATGTTTTTATGATTAGTGAGTGTTCTTTTTTTCCAAAATATCATCTAATATATTCTCTAATGATTCTGAATTGAAAAATCTAAAAATAAAGTGGTATGCATTCATTTGTTTTTACTTTATTTATATTAAATGTTTGTCTTGTCCCTTTTATTCAACTGTTGAATAAAATTTGTAGATGCAAGAATTATCCTCCTCCGCAAATTGGTACTTTTATTGTTTAGTTTGTGCCGGAGAATTTAAATCATTGATGAAACCTGTTTTTTTTTAAATTTAAATATAATTAAAAGTAATTTATCAATGTTATGAATTTATTTTTTTCAATACATGCACAGTGAAAATTCCAAATTATGAAAATGTGATAAAAATTTTTTTTCTGTATATTTTGGATAAAAAATACACTCAAATTTGTATTTTTAACATTTAAGGAATTTTCAATTGCATGAATGAGGATAGATTCCTATGGCTACTACAAATCTCATTTTGTATTTTTAAAAATAAAATTCAAAGGATGTTTGAAGAAAAATTTCTCACTTTGTTTTATGGCCCCACCACACCCACAAAATGGTTTCTATTAATAATAAAATCAGTAGCTTCATTTCCCAACAATAAATGATTTGGGACCATGTCTTATCAACATCCAATTAAATTTGTTTCTCCCCCTCTCAAAAAATGCTTACTGTAAATAAACTTAAGTTTGACATATTAGTACACTGAGTAGCCTATAGACATTTTTGATTTTGGACATTTTAACTTAGCACCATGGAATAGGCAACAGGCTGGGGTGGGGGGCAAGAGCTAGAAAAATATTTAGGAACCACTACTGGAACACTCCATGTTTTGATATGGGCCACAAAATGTCAATGAATCAGAAAACATTTATTTCTAGCCAACCAAGTCAAACGAGATTCAAACTTTTGAGGTCAGGAATCAGAGATGTCAAAGATGAATGCCTCTGATGACAGTTGTGTGATCAGATTAGGTGTCAGGTAGATCATCTTTGACGGTAGTGAAGATTTGTCAAGCGATAAGGACAGAAAATCTGTTTTTTTTTATTTTATATGAAGTCTCTAAAAAGTTTTGTAACATTTCAATGTTGTAAACATTGGCCAGATTTTTTTATCAAAATATTTGAATTGTTGAATTCTTGTCTAAATTTAAATCTTATTGACAAGGCGAAGACAAATTTATTCTAATTTTCTGTCAATAACAAAGATTAAAAAAAAAAAAAGAGAAATTGAATTACATTTTCTGAGTTGATTGTTTTTGCAAATCTTTTCTTTAACATTTCTTAAGTCATTAAAAAAAAAAAACAAATTACTGATTGTTAATTTTTTAAAAAAATTTCTCCTTATAATATAAATTTGTGCAAAAGAAATGCATCAACCTTGGAGAAGGTGCCTGTCTAGAAACACAGCCTTTAGCCTTACCTTAATTCAGATTTAAAGTCAGTATTTTTTATTTTGGACTGATTGTGCTATTCAAGGCAATGAGCCCCATCTACCCTCAGTCAGGTGCTACATGCAATACATGCTTGGGTGATCATGTTTTGAAAAAGACATGACTGAAAGGGTAAAAGATTTTTCCTGCAGTAGGTTGCCATTACTTTCTGCAGTAGACTGATTACCAACCAAGGCTATAAAATCCAATCTCTTCTATTTAATCCATAGCTGGAGGGAGAAGACAGAGTAATACCTTTCCAAAGGGTACTTGGGCATAAGTGAATGCAACAAATTTCTACCCTACTATTTAAAAAAAATTGTTGCCTTTATGTTGAGAATGGGAGGATTCATGCCTTTTGTCAAGGTTATTATTGAAAATTGAATGCAACAGCCTTGAAAAAAGAAAAAAAAGATTTTGAATTACCACCCTTCTTTGAAAGAGTTTCTTGTGAAATGGGGTGCAACAGAGGCAGGGAAGGATTTACCGTTTTTCTTTTCTTGACAAATCTTAAAACAATATTTTAAATACTTAAATGATTTTTTTTGCTCCGACAAACTTTATTCAGTGAAATTAATGCTTACTGGCATTCCTGAAGAAAAAGTAGTTTCCTTACAGGAATTGAACCGGCTTCCCTTTTGTTATCCGATAAACCACTCCAATAGCTGAAATGTAACATTATCAATTTGGCCAGGAGAGACCATTTTGATAAAGCAAATTTCAATTTACCTATGTAAGGAATACATATCTCTGGTAACTTCAGTAATGCTACTTTACCACGATGGTCTCCTGTGGCCAAATCGGTAAACACACATTTTGCTCATAGAAGTGGTGGGAAAAGGAATACAGGTTCAATTCCTGTTGGGGGACACGATTTTTTCTTTAGGATGACTCGTTCATCCTCGGCAGGGTCATTATTAATGTCATTGTTTAAGAAAATAAAAAGAAAGTCTACGAGAGAAAGGAAAACAAAAAAAGTCTTTAATTTCTGAAAGTCTTTTCAAAGACATTTTTATTAAATCATAATATTCATTTATAATTATTTCTTAATAACATAGTAAAGTACATCCTGGTTCTTTCACAGCTCAAAAATGCTGGGTAGTCAAAGAAATGATGAATGTTAAACGAGAGTGTCAAAAAACAACATTTATCACCTTAAGTCCATCATGGAGAAATGAAAAGTGGGGAAGGAGTGGGGAAAGAAAGAGCGGAAAAAAAGCCATTTCAGTTGAAAAAGGTGGTGATGGTGGTGGGGTTGGCAATGGAATTGTCTCCTGAGTTGCAATGGGTTGGGGGGGGGGGTGGAGGAGGTAAGAAAAGGGATTAAAGTGGCAGCAGGATGCAAGGGGGGGGGGTAATAGCAGCAGCAGCTGCACTTATGGTTTATCGGAGCTAAAATCATCCCGCAAGATAAAGATGCCCTGCTTGATACTAAAGCAATGTGGACATTGGATGGGCAACTTATAAATAGCGCCACCGATTATATAGACAGCAGCAGCAGCAATGAGAAAGGACTGAAGGGTGGAAATGGGGAGTGGTGGAGGAAGAGGAGAAGAATAAAAAAAGAAGCTGTCTCGAGCACTTCTTGAGTGTCCTGAACACAAAGAAAATATCGATATTTTCTTTGTCACATTTTAATTTAAAGAGACCAGAGGATTGCTCTTTGCCTGCATCCAAATCACTCTCTCTCTCTCTCACACACACATACTTGCAGAGTTGCATTCATTTCTCACAAAAGGTAATGACTTATAATTACAGTGTTTTTTTTGTTTTTAATTTTCTGCCATAAAAGGTAATCAATCCAAGAAGAATCTGCATATCCTTCACCTGAAAAGGTGAGATTGAGAGTGAGGGTTAGAGTTAGGGTAAGAAAGAGGAAGAAGGTGAGACTGAAAGAGAGGGTGAGTGAGAGAGAGGAAGGAGAGAGAAGGTGTGAAAGTGAGAGAGAGGAGCAGTTTTGATATTTCATAAAACTCTTGTCATTAATAAACGACTCAACTGTTAAGAGAGAGAACTAAATTCCAATGAAATTATTAGCCATTACTTTTTTGACGGAAAAAAAGAGGGGGGGGGGCGGATTCTTTACAGTCACACAACCATCTATACACGTTACATTCCAAAAATATGTACAAAGATTTGATCCGCAACATTTTGCAGTGACCATAAAAATATAAATAAAAGAAAAAAAAGGAAAAGAAAGTGAAGCAGAGAAAGAAAAAATCCTCTTGTTTTACTGCATAAAATCTGAAAAACACTTGACATGGCTGAACAAGAAGATTTCAAGAGTTAATACAATCAAAATATTTATTGCACTTTCAAAAATATTGAAAATGGAGATTTTTTTGGGGGGGGGGATGGGGGTAATAAAAATAACAGCTAAATTCTTGCATTTTTTTCCTTCTCTCTTTTTTTTTCCTTCTCTCTTTTTAGCCAAGTGGAAAATGTTTAAGATGAGTGTGGCCGTCATAGGCTAACAGGTAAAAAGCAGCAGCAGAGAATCGAAACGATTTTCAGGTTTAGAGCCGAATGACTGCACTCGGTTAAAGCTGCAAGATTTATACTCTTCTAAAGAAACTTGAATGTCACAACACAATAAGCAGCCTTCGTCGATGACAGCTGCAGAGAAACATTTAGAAAATAAGGAGAAAATATCATCTGAAGCTACGAAAAGGACAGACATAAAATGTGAAAGCTAATTAGATACGTTAATGAAACCAAGAGTTTCTGACTGGAAAATTAATTCTATTTCTAAAATCGTTGCAAAAGAATAGAACCAAACCAAATAATCAAAGAAGTTTGCACAAAATTTTCTGAAATTAACATTAAAATTAATGTCGTCTACAGAAAAAACCATCGAACTTTGATGTTAAACATCAGTCAGTCACGGGGAAACTAGTTTGAAAATAGAAATGAACTTTACATTTGAAAAGAGCGGTTCTATGAAGAGAAAATGTTTAGGTGCAAATCAAGAAATGAAAGGTAAGAAATAGACAAATAAGACAAACATTTGAGGTTTGGAAGGAAATCTTTCAGTCGACAAAACAAGTCGTAAGGTTGATTTCAAATGAAACAATAAAACTTGGGTTTCAGTCAAATCTTGTTATAAAAAAAAAAATCAAGATCCTAGACAATCTTAATTTCACCTGTCAGTAATTAAAACATTTGTCTGACTCTACAATGAGAGAACTTATCACAGATCGAAAAAATGTAGAAGGCAATTTTCTTGGGAACAGAGTAGGAGGAGGTGTGGGTAGAGGAAGCAAACAATTTTTCCTACAAAAAAAAAAAAAAAAAAATTGCTTAAAGAGGAAATGACATTTAGTTTTGCTCAATCTAAATTCAGTTTCATGAAAGAAATTGATTTGAATTAAATTCATTTAACCTCAAAGTCAACCATTCTTTTAATGATCATAAAATAGAACTATTCAAAATTCTTTACAAAAAATATTCAAAGACTGAAAAAAATAAAAAATAAAAATAAATTACTTTCCGACCAATCCTAGCATAAATCTTATTCCAGGTTGAAAATTGGGGATTAAAAAAATTTATCATAAATCCAGATAAGCTAGAAATTTGTTTTATTGAACAAAAAAAAAAAAACTTTCTGTATAAAATCTAATTAAACGAGAAAGTCTAATTTCATTTAAAGAAACTCCTGACAAAGAAAAATCTTCCCTACAATGTTAAGTTTCCACACTTAAATCAACAAGTCAGCAAATTTTAATGCGGACAGAATTCAGACCAAAGCATCCCCCACTCCCAGGGGGAGAGTAAAAAAAATTACGGACAAACAAAACAAAGTATATTCACTAGGAATTACATTCTACCTAACCAAAAAGGGTGACAGGTGAGGGGGTTGGAAGGGAGGGTGGAAAAGCTGCCAGGAGTGCAGGTGGGGGGGGTGACATTAAGTTGAATTAAATGTAGACAAAAAAACAATTTCGTACAATGTTTGTGTTAAGTGATTTAATCTTTAAGGAGAATTCATTGTTTTTTTCTTCGCTCCTCACCGGTTGTGATAGTTCAGCAAACAATTTATCAAAGACAAAAAAAGAATAAAAGTCACTTGACAAAAAGAAGAAAATCAACTAAAAGTTGTGGACTTAGCTTATAATTAAGAAATGAAAATAAAAAAAATTGTGTAAAGATAAAATTATCGTAATTTATTGTTAAGAAGAAAAGGAAAGAATAATTATCAAAGAAGGACGTAATTGAATATCACCAAAAGAGGATCGCGGCTTTCTTAATCCAAAAATATTTGAAAAGAAAACCATTCCCCATTTCTGGAAGGCGCTATTTTGAGTTGAGCATTTAAATTCTCAATTCAATGAAAATGCATGTCGTAATTTATTGTTTTTTTTGAGGAAACTGATTTTTCAATTCAAGACGAGCACATTTCAAAAGAAAAGCAAAAAGTATAATCACAAAAGAGGCAAGCAAAATGCGTATGAGCAATAATTTTATATGGGAAAGGATTTATTCAGAAACATTTTAGATGTTTAAATAAATTAGACACTTGAAAAATATGAATGTGCTAAACAATGTTAAATTTACAATCAACAATGGGCATGAAAGGCATTTCAAGAATTCTACATTCAAAATCTTCATCTAATACTGAGAGAATCTCTTAAGATGAAAAGAGAAACGTTTATTTATTTCAAAGAATTTTATCTAGAAAATGATTTTTTCTGATACTATGGTGAAAAGGGAGGGGAATTTAATAGTCATTTTTCTAGGATATAATAAAACTATTGAAGAAAGTTTCCAACATGAGAGAATAGAGAAATTTTGCAAGTGTGTGTGTGTGTGTCTTACACAAATATATATATATATATATATATATATATATATATATAGAGTGTATCGAGGCAGCAGATAATTTTCTAAACATATACTGTTAAATATAAGAGAAACTGAATGTCTATTATGTTTAATCATGAGCCGTTCTAAACATCGTATTTTGGCTTTAATTTCAGATGAAAATAACGACAAAAATTCTCCAACATTTTGATATTATTTTTATTATGTTGGTTCTAAGCTTTCGGCTCACATGAGCCATCTTCAGAGAGGTTACAGGGATGTTAACAAAAACATCCACCATCAAAAATGATTTTATCTTGTATTGACATAAAACTTTGCTAAGCAACAATGACAGTTACCAAAAATAGCAAACGCAGTTTGTAAATTTTGTTGTTCTATGACGTCACACTGCGTGAGAGCTCGAAATGTCAACAGAACCATATATTTAAATGCAATGTAATGTGTTATGACCAGATTTAAACGTGATTTTATTAAGTGTGGGTTGTTTTGATTTAATGTAGATAGCCTGCAATATCTGAAGGTTCTTTTTACAGTTTGTATGACTGAGTATTATTGTTTTGTTGACTAAAATCTGTCTAATATTACCTACATGTGAGCTGAAATCTTAGAACGAACATATATCCAAATGTTGGAGAATTTTGGTCTTTATTTTCACCTGAAATTAAAGCCAAAATACCATGTTTAGATTGGCTCATGATTAAACATAATAGACATCCATTCTCTTATATTTAACAGTATATGTTTAGAATATATATATATATATATATATATATATATATAGTACTGTGCAAAAGTATTAGGACAAGAACTATTTTATCTTTTATGAGGTATCAAAATAAAGTTTAAAATCACCCCTGTTCTAACACTTTTGCACAATACCGGTAGTGTGCAAAAGTATTAGGACGGGTGATTTTCCTAAAAACCTCAGTGAAATTCAAATACAGGGTGAAAAGCCAAGTAAATTGCTAATAAATATTGATTATTTAAAACTAGGTGTAAAAGAAATTTATTAAAAAGAAGTTATATTTAATTTTTCCTATTTTCTATTAAACAAGTTATTTTGAAACGACTCATTATTCTATTATCTTTGAATATGACTGACTTTTTTGTTATCCCACCCATTCTTGAATTGATGAATCTAATGTTACTTTGCAAGACAAACTTTGGGAACAAGTACGAGCTGCTTGGCTGGAGATACCATTAGATACATTGAAGAAACTTGTGATGTCAATGACTGACAGAATGAAGGCTGTGATCAAAGCAAAAGGCTATTATACTAAATATTAAATTTATTTTGTAACAAGTTTGTTTTTTCTTAAAGCATTTGTTGAGTAAATCAAATAAAATTACTTTAATTAAATTGTTTATTTTCTGTCAATATGCCTCATAAAAGATAAAATAGTTTTTGTCCTAATACTTTTGCACAGTACTATATATATATATATATATATATATAAAAGCCAACCTTAACTGGCAGAGTAAACTGAGAGTCAAGCCTTGATTCATTTACTTTCTTTGTCACTTTTGCATTGGTGCATATTAAATTATTTTCTTTATATTTACTTCAATATTTCATTAATTTAAGGCTAAAATGTCTACACGTCAAACTGAAACTATTCCCAAGAGGATTTCCCTGCAAACCCACTTCATTTGGAACATTAAAGTCAATGCCTCAAAAAAGCAGCACTGACTTAGCCGATAAATTCCAGTTCTTGCCAAAATTTTTGAGAGAACAAGAAATTTAACCCAAATAAGAATTCGATCAGCTGTAAGTAACCTTGGAGTTCTGGGAAAATAGCCAGAGGAACTTTTCCAAGAATTCCGTAGCTCTTCAGATAATGTAAATAAAAATATCAAGTCAAAATTTAAACTTTATATTTTCGGTAAACATTTTGCTATCAGCATTTTCTAAATGGATTAGAATTTGGCCAAGATGTCTGGTCACTGTTTAATACAATTTTAGGGTAAAGAGTCTCAACTGTCATGGATTTAAAAAAACATTTTCTTTTTCTCATAAAAAAATTAAGGAAAGCTTTAGGGAATTTCCAAGTGATTTTCTCAGTGCTAAAATAGAATTCAAATTTGTTGCAATTCCGGAAGTGGTAGGAAAAGTAACGATCTCATTTTAATACCGGTTGATATTTTATGTTAAAATTTGAGAGATAAAGGTTGGCTTTCCCGACCCATAAAGAAAATACCAACGATTAAGAACTATAGCAAAAAAGAACTTACCTGCAAATGAAAGATTTTAATTGCTATAGAGTACTGAATTGTAAAGCTGATCAGTTTCTAGGAATATATATATATATATATATATATATATATATATATATATATATATATATGTTGCTCTTAAGAAATTAGCCAGTTTGAAAATGAATAAATTGAAGCCTTTATATAAATCTTCAAAGTAGATATTCTTCCTTTTGAACATGACAACAGGTTTCAACTTACATATGAAAAATATTGTCCAATTTAAGTCAACTTGTAAATTAGTGAGAGGCAGAAAGTGAAAATGATTTCAGCTTTTGAAGAGTTAAGTCTTCCCAATTTCAGTCAACAGGTGCTGCCAATTGCTTTACGCACGCAAACTTTCATAAGTTCTCCATTTTCTTTGTTCAAAAGAGAAGTTACGTTTCTCAAGAATACATTTTTGTGATAGTTTTTAAGTTTTCTAGAAATATCATCGACACTAATTTAAGCCTGAATTTGCGTTTCCGTAAAGCGACTTGAAAATTTGTACAATCAAGTCAGAAACGTTTGTCAGTGTTGCAATAACAAAAGCACGCGTTTCTGGAATTTAGGTCATTTTTATTATCGTTATTTCTAATGGGAAAGTTCAATATTGGAGAAAGCATTCAAATATAGAATTGAAAGAAACTCACAAAAGGGAATTTTGTTGATTTCTAAGGAAATAAAATTACAGCCCAGCTGTGTGTTTTTATAATCTCACACACGCACACACACACGCACATATGCACACATCAGTATGAACAACATGTGACTATATTTGATAGTGGAAAAAATTCGGTTCTTGAACAACCAATATAAGATTTAAGAATATTTCTTTAAAAGAATAAATTTTAAGATCTATGACATCAGCAAATGTACAGAAAGAAAAAGAAAGCGATTGTCAGTTGGGGACATTTCAACAAAAGTCAAATCTACAGATGGAGTTTTCTTTAACGCTTTTCATCGCAAAGAAGAAGGTGGGTGTTGGTCAATCAGTTTAAAAGAATTTTTATTTGCTATCATTTTTTTCTTCTCCTGTTATCAAGTCATAAATAAAGAAACAAATTTGAATGTTTCAGCAACCAGTTAGAAAATAATCCGAAACTATTTTCTAGTAAAACTTATCTCATCGGAGATTAGAGATCACAGTCATAAAATATTTTATCTTATTTAGTGGAAAAAGGCGGTGTGTGTGGGAGGGGGTTACCATTTTATAAGTAATTTAGAAAAATGTGTGGGAGCCAAGAGCAGAGAATCTAGAATTACTCAAGGCCATCATTATGCCTGGCTGTGTGTGTATGTGTATTGGAATCAGGAAAAAGAACAAAAAAAAAAAAACACAACCAGTTCTCATCAATTCAAGACGACTCAGATGAGCCCCCAAGCCTCCACCCAGAAAGAGGAAAACTACAAATATCACATTCAAATAGCAAACAAGGGTATATTCCATCTTGCCCAAGGGGCTACATCATTCTTTACTCTCCTTGAGGAAAACCTAGAAAGATTTTATTTTATATATATATATAATTTTTAGGTGTACAAAAATAGGAATTACATAAAACTGAAGATAACAAGAGAAAGGGTTGAAACATTATATGATTGCTTTTTGACAAAGATAATGAATAGATTTAGTCATGGGTGGGGTGGGGGGGTTCACTGGTAGAAGTGTTAATAGGAATTGATGAAAATGACAGCATTCAAGCCTTTCTTATGAAATGATTGCTGCTCTCATGTCAAAGAAAAATACAGCTTGATTAGTGATGATATGTCGTTACACAGAAGAAGCTCTTGATGTACACGAGTGCAGATGTGTGTATGGGGTGGGGCAGGCATCAAGAAGAGAGGTAAAACTGAAAACAAACTAACAACCCTTACACCTGATGGTTTTTCAAATTCTAGAGAAAAGTTAAACAGTGTTCAGAAGAAAGAAAGAACGAAAGAACGAGCAAAAGAAAGAATGAAAGAACGAACAAAAGAAAGAACGAAAGAACGAACAAAAGAAAGAACGAACAAAAGAAAGAACGAAAGAACAAAAGAAACGAAAAGAAAGAACGAACAAAAGAAAGAACGAAAGAACGAACAAAAGAAAGAACGAACAAAAGAAAGAAACGAACAAAAGAAAGAACGAAAGAACGAACAAAAGAAAGAACGAACAAAAGAAAGAACGAAAGCAAAAGAAAGAACGAAAGAAAGAACGAAAGAACGAGCGAAAGAAAGAACGAAAGAACGAGCGAAAGAAAGAACGAAAGAACGAAAGCGAACGAGAAAGAGCGAAAGAAAGAAAGAACGAAAGAAAGAACGAAAGAACGAAAGAAAGAACGAAAGAACGAACGAAAGAAACGAACAAAGAAAGAAACGAAAGAACGAAAGAACGAAAGAAAGAACGAAAGAACGAACAAAAGAAAGAACGAAAGAACGAACAAAAGAAAGAACGAAAGAAACGAAGCAAAAGAAAGAACGAAAGAACGAAACGAAAGAACGAAAGAACGAACAAAAGAAAGAACGAAAGAACGAACAAAAGAAAGAACGAAAGAACGAAAGCAAAAGAAAGAACGAAAGAACGAACAAAAGAAAGAACGAAAGAACGAACAAAAGAAAGAACGAAAGAACGCAAAAGAAAGAACGAAAGAACGAAAGCAAAAGAAAGAACGAAAGGAAAAGAAAGAACGAAAGAACGAAAGCAAAAGAAAGAACGAAAGAACGAAGCAAAAGAAAGAACGAAAGAACGAACAAAAGAAAGAACGAAAGAACGAGCAAAAGAATGAAAGAAAGAAAGAAAGAACGAAAGAAAAATACGGAATTATCACATATGATCCACAGCCAGGACAGACAACTTTGGAAAAAAGCCTTGGATTTTATTTCTGTAATCCCCCCACCCCCAAAAATATCTAAAAAGAATAAAGGGAGCTGGTCTGTCACTTTTTATTCTAAACTAAATTTTATCTTGTTTTAAAAATAAGTGATCAATTTTGTTCAAACTTTAGAAAAATATGAGAAGTCATAATTGCAAATTGGATTTGATTTTCTTGAGGGAAAATGGAATGAAAATTTGTTTTTTTTAACTTGACATCTCCCTTTGATTTCGAAGAGACAGATGATAGGGGCTGATTGCTTCTCAAATGAATGCCAATTGGTCAGTGATCTAATGTAGATCACAATCAGCCCTAATGAGTGCCGAACAATTGATGCATTTCAATTGATAAAGAGTAAAAGGCTGACACTTGGAGCCAGGGATTAACAGGTTCAAGACAATCGAGGCAATAAAAAGGAAAGTTTTTGATGTTCTGTCTTGTAACAGAAAAAAACAAAAAAAGAAAATGGATAAACACTGTGGCTAAAAGATATTCGAGAGAGTTAAGAGACAATCCTTGGTTTCTCCCTCCAATAAGTAGAATTGGAGCCAGACAGAGCCTGCATCTGAGGGTGTAAATATATAAGACAAATGGCAGGGGGAGAACGGAAGGAGAATACTGTAGTTTTCCCAGAAATATTTGGCTTATGTAGTCCAGCTGATGAAGGGAGACGTGAATGCATTCATTCTACAGGAACAATACCTGCATTCACTCACACCAACATTGCTTAAACCAAACTATTAGCAGAAATGAAAATGCTGTTGTGGGGGTGACAGACAGACTGATTTAATAGGTGAGGGGAGGTTAACATCAATAGGCGACGAGGGCAGCAGTCCATCCGTAACTCGTTATTCTTTTCCTTCTCTGATTTTTCTCCTTTTGCCCCTTTCGTTCTTTTCGTAAAAATTATCTGCATTAAAATTATACGAATCCCCGTCGAGATTGGAGATGGTCATTTTTTCTGACTACTGCTCAAGTCTTTGGTGGAGAACGGACCTGTTTTTGGGATGATGATGATGATAATGACAACGATGATGACTCATTGGTTGTGTGAGTGGATGATGATGATGATGATAATGATGACAATGATACAGGTGTGACATGAGAACTCGATTGTGAATACGTTGCCGTTGATGCCAATGTCGGCGTACTACAGCTTTCACTTTCTTCTTTGATGGCTTCCATCTCCGCTTTCATTTCACTGCATTCCAAGCTCTTGGTTGCCATCTGTCATGCACAAAAAAGGAGATTTTGAGAGAGAAAAAGAAAAAAGAAGGTTAATTAAAAAGTTGAAAGAAATAAGATGTAAGTTCAAAAACATTTAATTTATTCCAAAATATCTTTGTGCCATTAAAATAGACAAAAATGGGAGGGCGTTTACGACCCCCCAATGCTTTTTCCTGTCAGTGCTGCAGCTAGAAATTTCATTTAAAAAGCTTTTTATACTTACAGAGTCGTCTTCTTCTAATTCCTCCTCCTCTTCTTCAGCAGTAGGGAGTGTGTTTAATCTCTCTTCTTCCTTAATCTTGCTCACCCACATTTCATGATTCTCCTTAAGGTTTTTGGTGAGAATACAATTCACTTTTCTCGTCTTTGTCTTCTTCGCTATCACTGGACCACCTGTAAAAAAAACAAAAGAGAAACAAACAGCTTAGCACTTTTGAAAGTCTCTAAATATCTTTACAAAAAGCAAAATGCATTTATTGTGAATCAGTTTCGAATATTTACATCTCTCTTTTGGTCAAGTTGTTACGAAAAGTTGCCCACTTTTTGGAAGAGCAAAATTTGTTCCAGCAAATTCAGATCGAATTTGGGGGCTAACTTTTAAAATCCTACACCTTAAAGTTATTTTCCATCTTGCAAGAACAACATCAAATATGATTGTCGACAAATCAGCTTAGAAGTAGTTCAAATTATTTTGGTTCATATAAATGCCACACTAAGTTATGAAAAGAGCCTTTACCCATGTCTTGGTCAGTTTCCTCTTCCGTATCTTTACAAATGTCGCCTTTTTCACTTTCAGAGAAATCTGAAAAGTAAAAAACATTTATCAAAAATATTTAAAAAAAAATCAATTTTTCTTTCATGTCAATTAATGCAAATTAAGAGATTTTTCGCTGGACTTTTGAGGCTTTTTCAATTTAATAATGACAATTGGCAATTCTTTTGGTTATTATTGAAGAAAGTACAAAATTCATTGTGCATAAAAAAGAAAAATTGAGAAATGAAAAATTACCTTCGTCTTCCAAATCAGCCCATGTCCCTGGAACAAGACCGGCAGATACCATGCTGTTGCAGAGTGGAGCAACCAAGTGATTAATGAAGGATTCTTGTAGTTTAGCCAGTTGACCATTGCACCTGTCCATATAGGGAGAGATAGGCATCCCTAATCTTGCCTCTTCATCACCCTGAAAAAAAAAAAAAAAAATTAAGGTGGTTTGTTTGTCACAGAATTTCAATACAAACTGTGACCAGAAAGCAAGGGGGAAAGTTGCACTACAGGAGTACAACTTTTTTCTATTATTAAATGTTCACCCAATACAAGGCTCGAGAAGCACTCAAAGTAGAGGGCTACTAAATGCAGTTGCTTATGGATGTAAGCAGTGGATAAGTAAATGTAGGTTCTGAGGATATATAGGATAGATGACCCTTAAAGAGGTTAATATTGTAGTCAAGTCATTGAGGTTGATTGATTTGACTTTTCTTTTTTACAGCTTATGAACATTTATAATTTGTTCAGAGTGTTGTCCTCATTTTTATTGCCATATTCACAACTTTTCGGTCATTGTATGCACCAGTGATATACTTCAGATGATATCCACTGGAATTTTGAACCAAACCCTTTATTTCGTCCACCGGTGTAAATTGTTCTATTTCCATGTACCATGCCTCTTCTGGATTGTCTCGGTTTCTGTTACTTCCCTTTAACTCTATAAGTTTTTGTTCACCTCTGCTGTGGCCAGGTAAATCACTTTTGGATTACTTCAAATGGCTCAGGAGATAAAGTGTTGCTCAAAGTAATGTAAATAGTATAAACAGTTGCAATACCTCGTCTCAGAAATACAGACAAATTTAATAGGTTATTTAAAGTTAGAAAATAATTTTTGTTTTTTAGACTGCAAGATTTTTTTTGATATAACGATTTACTGATACAAGTTCTACTAATTAACCCATAGCTGGAGGGAGAAGAGAGGGATTCATAGTTTTCCCAAGGGTGAAGGTGTGCAAGTGAATATTAACAAACTCGACTCGAATTGGAACGCACCTGACAGATTCCCAATTGCAAGCCATTATCTATTACACCACTGGCGCATCTAAGCTTACAGCACCTGGTATTCTTAAGCGGTCACCCATCTAGGTACTGACCAGGCTTAACATTACTTAACTCCAATTTCTAATTCCAAGCCATTATCCATTACACCACCCACACACCCCAGCATATAACCACCTGGTATTTCCAAGGGGTTACTCATTTGCTTATTCTCACTTAACATCGGTGTTCATATGAGAACCAGTGTTTCAATCTGAAATTGAGGAAGCAGCTCTGTTCCATAAAGTAGCGGCTCTTAGGAAGACAAGTGGCAGCAATGGGATTTCCTTCTCACGAAAATACAATCTGAAGGGGTGGAGTGGGGATGAGGCCAAACGAATAAAAATGCAGCCACAAAAAAGACAAAATTTAATGAGAATACAATGCCACTAAGATCACAATATTTACAAGTTAACCAATCAACCCGGTAGCCAGTCAGTTAAGTGCTAGACATAATACATGATTGGGCAACCACGTCTCAAAAGCGACAAGACTGACTTTATTTAGCCCATAGTTGGAGGTAGAGAAAACAGATTAATACGTTTCCCAAGGGTATTTGCACGTAAGTGAATGCGACGAATTCAACTGGCATTCAGACTTGACTCTCTAATTTCTCGTTCTGAGCTGATGTCCACTGCAGCACAACGCACATCAAACACAGACTGGGCCTAATATTTTTTTTGTACGAATTTGTCCATGAAGGAAAAATCAAATGTATAAACAAGTTCAAATAATGTGCACTTGTAGGGGAGAATAAAGAAAGGATCCATGTTGGATGCAATCAAACAAACCAAACTGTCGAATACCTGTTCATAGAATTCTTCTGATATGCGCCGTGTCCAGTCTATGTGCAGTTCCCTTTTTTTGGCCGGTCCATTGATATCTGTCAGTTTGATCACCATCTGCATGACGAGTAACCTGTCTGCCTCGGAATTCCATTCAATACCTGTACCTTCTTCATGATTTACCTGCAAAGTAAATACATCAAGTGCTGCTATTACACGTTGGCCACTTTCTGCAAATAATCTCTTTTACAAAATATAGGAAATCTATTAAACAGAAATTGCAAAGTGAAATGCCTTTAATAAAAATAATTCTATATAATGTTAAATTCTATAAAAAGTGGCACAGAAAGTTTTAGAGGTTCTTCAGAAATTGCTTTTGAATTTTTACTCAGAAGGCTCTTCAGTCTTTTTATACACACATTCAGTTTGATTTTTAACGTGGCACATAATGTCATTTTATTTCATCATTTTATGAAATCGAACATGACAGACTTACCTTAGCATTAAATAGAGCTAGAATTTCAAAATGTCTCTTCAAATCTGTGGCCAAAATAGCTTCAATGACTAAAAACCGGAATCTTTTGAACTCTGCTTTGTCTAAGCCACAGAGAAAGTTGTATCTCTCGTCTTGTAATAAGAGTCCCCATGCAGAGGCAGCATGGTAATTCTCTAGGACTGAACGATCATTGTACATAACGGCCTGTTGAACGAAAAATGGCGGATGAAAAGTTATTTGAATACAACTAAAAATAGCTTTCATAAAAAAAAGAAAAAAAAGGTTCTTGTTGTGAAAGAGTATAGAAAAAAAAATTATTCAGGTTAGAATATTTTCTTGGAGTGCAAACATATGGGACTTTTTGGCATGTCCTGATCTGCTGAATTTACGATTTGAAAATGTAAAAGCAAAAGAAAGTAAAAAACTTACCTGCGGCGCATGCGTGGCCACCAAAAAGGCATTGGTTCGACCAGGATGATCGTAGTCATGCATGGCAGCAGCAGTATAAAGGGCCATCAACTCGAGAGCAGGAAAATTGGCCCCCATGATGCCGTAGCTATCATCAAGATCATTTCGTGCCCGATGGGTATGTCCACATTTGTCAGTAGAATCCGATTCTGCGGAACAAATAGAAGAGTCAGAAAACGCAAGTGGACGAGGCAACCCACGTTCAATTTGAACGAAGGGAAGGGGAAAAAAATAAAGGAAAACCATTATTTCAGGCAGAATTTTATTTATTAGCAATTAAAAATGAAGTGAGAAAATTCAAGAGACACTCAGTTAGTAAAAAGGTAAAGACCTGCTTCAAATATGAATGCAATTTACACTGAATATGCACCCTTAAAAAACAAAGTTCTGCACACAATGAAATGAACGGCAATTTCAGTGCAATTTTTAGTGAAAACGTTTGATATTTTGAGCATTTCGGAGCTGAAAATAATGTCAAGACGAAGTTGTTGATATTCTTGATGCAAGGGAAATAACTTCAGTTGCTGTCGTATTTCGTTTTTTTTTCGTGTTTTTAATGGAAGAAACGAAAAAAAAAAAAAAAAAAAGATATAAAATTGTCATTTCCTCTCTCGTCTTCATTCAGAAGAACCTGAGGTTTTACAATTTTGTTAACCCGTGTCCCCCACCTGATAGGAAACAATTTACACTCCATGATTTTGTTTTAAAAGAGGACCATTATTGCCGCCTTTTTTGTATCTGGGTTATGAAGCTTAAATGATTGCTAAGCCATTACCAAGATCCATTCACAACTGATTCGCAGGAATTGGTTTTATAGCGTTTTTTCCTTTTTTTAAGAAGCAACCTCTTAAGAATTCTTTAGGCATTTTTGACTAACAATTTTGAAATTAACAGGAAAAAGGGTTTTGCAAAGGGAAAAGTTTAACGTTTTCTTGTTATTTGTTTGCATTGTTGTTATGTTTATAGCTTTAAAAAGCAATGATTAGAATTGTAATAAAACCTAAAACCTTAAGGAAAGTGAACTTCTGCAATTTCTCCATCCTTGAATTTGTCAACAAAAATAATCACCATTTATTAGATCGTTTATTTACACTTTTGATTTATTGTTTATTGGAATGGTTGGCCAAACATTGGCCAATTGTCAAATTGATCCAAATTTTATGAAAAAGTAAATAAGGATTTCTTTAGAATTGGTTCACATATTTTAATTTAGAAAAAATTGTTTTCTCTATAAATTGGTAAATGTTAAATACTGCATTGTATTAGTTTGTAGGGATTAAATAAAAATACAAAATAAAATAAAAACTACAAAATAAAATAAACATAAAAATCTCCCAGGAGTCGTCTGACAGGGAAGACAATTGATGCATGGGTTAGAGGCCTCCTGGTGCCAAAAATAAACTATCTCTTTCTCTGTTGGTCTTTGGATGATAAAGACGTGCCAAACTGTTGGGGAAGGAATTTCCCCAACAAGTGGTCGTTGGAACCAAAAATAAAATCAGAGTCCAAACTGTCCCTCTAGTGTCTCTGTATCTTTCCTTTTCTCTTTGCCTATTTCAGCAGCGAAAGCTATTTAACAAGTTTTGGATGTTTAGGTGAAAGAACCAACCCAGCAGTAATAACCATAACATAATGTCTTAATACAAAAGTATTAGTTCTAAGAATGTTGTAAATATAAAATCTATTCTTGTAAATCAGCAAATCTAATAAATAAAGAGGGTTTAAGAATTTGTTGTAAATTCCTAACAAAAATGAATTCACTTTCATCATATGTTTAGGTTTTATTACAATTCTGATCGTCACTTTTTAAAGCAATAAACATTTGTTGAGGAGTGAAGGTAGTTAAAATAAGTGGCGTCATGCGATCCTCAAAGAGAGCTGTTTTAAAGACTGATTTTTTTGCAAGCATGAACGTCTACCTTTGCCAAAAAGCCAATACATAGTAATTACAGAAAATCTGCATAAGAACAACAATTCCCTTATTGACTTGATTAGGAAGAGAATCCATTTGTTGTCTTGAAGCAATAAGATTCAAAGACTTTTCATTGTTTCAACAGTCGATTGTTCTTTTATCCTAACAATAAGAGAATATTATTAAACAGATTATGTGTTATGACCAAATTTTTCACAAAGAAGTTACCTTGAGTCATCTGGTCATGGTAGAGTTTTACAAATATATGTCAACTAACAAATTTATTTTTGTTTGGGAACTGAACTTTAACAGTCAGGATTGTGTTGCCATATTTTGAAGATTAAAAGGTTAGTTTGTTGTCTCAGAGAAAAATTGAAAAGATTTATTTAGACAAATACTTTTGTTTAAAAGAACATTTTTAAAAATTATGATTAAATTTGAGACTAGTTAAAGTTTTTACAGAAAGAAATTTACTAGGATTGTTTTGCCATTTTGAATCTTTCAAAGATAATGAAGAAAAGTCAAAATGTAAAGAAAATTGGAATAAGTTTCAAAGTTGTAGAAAATTTTGAATTCTTCGGGAAGCAAAAATTACTTAAATGGTTAAAGAATTTGAAAATAATTGTTTTATTTTTTAATAAAACAAGAAACAAAACTGTCTTAAAGATTCTAATTTCCTTTTTCAACTTCATTTTGTATTCAGGATTTCAATGTAATTGGCACCAAGTAAAAAAGGTTGCCTTTATATTCCGATTGTTGACTACAATCAGGAAATTGGTATTAGAAATATTCTACCAATGCTAATGGTTACCACATCTGTTTTAGGAGTCAAGAAATGGTTCCAGTTGTGGGGACTTTTTTCCTGTCTCTACAAAAAAGTTCAAATTTTGAATTATGAAAGTTTAAAAAGGTGGAAAAAAGAAAAAAAAAAGTAAAATGCATTTTATTTTTCTCGTTTGGCTATAAACTCAATTTACAGAGTTGTTTCGAATTAACAGTTTAATAGCAAAAGTTGGCTTGACAATAAAGACATTTCAAGCTTTCTCTTGAATCCTGTGTAATTTTTCTTAGTAAGAAAATGCAAGAATATTTTCCTTTTAGGTTTCTATACAAAAAATTATCATTAATATCTGCTGGTGGTGGGGATCAAAGAAAAATCCTTAAATTTTCCATTTTCTTCCCAGTGTTTGCAAAGCGTTTGGAAGGCAG
Source organism: Ascarosepion bandense (assembly GCA_037127315.1). NCBI lineage: Eukaryota > Metazoa > Mollusca > Cephalopoda > Sepiida > Sepiidae > Ascarosepion > Ascarosepion bandense. The sequence goes on along the minus strand of JBBBDQ010000509.1, from coordinate 443,511 downwards.
AGGATTTAGATTTCAAAAAAGGAGTGAAGAGAATTCTTTTTTCTACAAAAATGAATTATCAAGTTGGCATTTATAGAATTTTTTTTTATTTGATAAAAATGCATTTTCAATTAATTTATAAAGAGGAGTAATTTTAAGAAGACCAAAAAAGTAAAGAAGAAGCTCACCTGATTCACTGGAGGAGCCATGTCTATTGAAGAGATCTATAGAGCACTGTTGAAAGCCGGGGATGCGTTGTGTGGTTAAGTAATAGACGCCATGTAATACATCAGTGGCATGAACTCGGTTGTGATCTGTAAACAATGGGCAAAACAAAACAAATCTGAGGAATCAACTTTGCTTTCTGGAGAAGGAAACTTAAAAAAAAACAAAAACAAAAAAACAAAAAAAAAAACAAAAAACAAAAAAAAAAACAAAAAACAAAAAAAAACAAGGAAAAAGGAAAAGTAATTCACTCACATGGTTTGTCTCGATATCCCAGTTCCAATGCATGGAAGTAACAGATGAACTCTTTCAGTGGAATGCGGAAAGTTTCAAAAAATCCCACCTCCATAAAAAGTTTGTAGGCAACCTGAAAGTGAATTCGTAATTAAGAATCCATTATCTAACGAAAGAAGACGCTTCCTTACAACTCCATAAATCTGACGGAAGAGATAAATCAGGATGATAATCTATCAAAAATGCAAGCATCTTTCAGAAGTAGAAAGACTGTCTATCAAGATAAAGAATCCGACAGAAGTTTGGGAAGAGGTAAATACGTCGGGTAGGAGATTTCAAATTAAGAATTCGGAATTTAAAAGATATGTTATGATTTACTACAAAAAATTTCAAGCAATTTATTTTCTGATTTCATCCTTTGTCATTAAAGTCAACCGATCAGGAGATTTTTGTTGAAAATTTTATCAGATGCCAATTTTTCCAAACAATGAAGACTTGAAAAAAAAAAGAAAACAAAAAGAAAAAAAAAACCTCTCACATTTGTTACAACAAAATGTGACTTAAAATAGAGGGTGCGATGGGTAAATTGTCGCCACCATATGTTTTTATTTTGTCCATGCACATTGTTTTTGTCAAATACACAGTATACTAGGGTCAGTTGGGCACCGTCTGTGAGAAAAAGAGCATCAGGATGCAATTCCCTCTACCAGAAATTTAGAAATGGAATGATGTACTACTTAACATTCATGCTGGAAGCTCCAATACAATTTCAGAGTGCTTGCATGTCAATCTGAGGACAATGCAGAGGTTATGGAATGAGCTGGGCGATATATTCAGTCAACATCATGGTGTTTGGAGCAATCACGAGTGATGGTGGAATTATGCCTTCATTCATTTTCCCACAAGGCTTTGGACATGATACAGAGGGCTACATCAAGTGCCTTGAGGAGGTAGTTCTGTCCTGGGTCAAGAGGGTGGCTGCTGGAAAACCCTAATTCTGACAACAGAACTCTGCACCATGCCACACAAGCAGGAGAACCGAGTCATAGCTGCCAGACCACCTCACCCCCACTTACATGTGGTCCCCCCCAACTCCCCAGACTGCAAAATCCCTTGATCATTATGTGTGGAGTGTAGTTGAACAAAAGCCCAATAAAACTCCTTGTAACACCAAAGATGAACTGATGGCAAAAATTATGGCAGTATTCACCAGCATAAACAAGGAGACCGTCCAGAATAGTTGCAGGAGATCCCAAAGTCATCTGGAGGCCATGGTTGAAGTTAATGGTGATTTTATTGAATAAATTCACTCTTTAGTATTTCAAGATATTTTCGTGTAATTTTGATAAGCTGTTAAAATGAGACGTCTGTATTTTTTTCCTTTCTGTGTAATTTAGACACACCCTGTATGTTGTCCAACGTAGTGAGTGATTGAGAACAGAAGGCACGGGTACTGCCTTAAATTCTAAAAGTTAAAAACAGATCAAATATTGAAAGTGAATTGGTTGGATTAGTTAAATGAAAGCAAGTCATTCTTGGCAGGAAACAACTCATAAAATTGTACAATTTAGAAAAAAGTGCATCTGGTGATTCTAGAAATATTTAATAAGATGAAAAAAAAAAATTACTTTAGCATTTTTTTTGTTTGATGACAAAATTAAAACATTAGCATGGAACAGACTTGCCTCCCAGAGAGTAAAACACTATGCCTCCTTGGTCTCACATTTTCAGCAGACCTCAAGTGGAATGACTATATCGAATCCATTGCTAAATCCGCTGCTATGAAAGTCTCTGTGCAGGGCCTGGAAATTTTTTTCCGTCTGAAGCTATCCTGCACATATATAAATCTACCATCCGCCCATGAATTGAATACTGCTGCCATATCTGGTCGAGTGCCCCTGCTATTCTCCTCGGGCTTCTCGACAAAGTACAAAGGAGAGTCTGTAATGTGATTGATACCGACTTGGCAGACCGCCTGCAGCCACTCTCTTACTGGCGCGACGTGGCTTCCCTGTGTCTCTTCTATAAATACTTTTACGGCTTCTGCTCCGATGAACTTAGATCACTGGTGCCTCCTAGGTACGAATTTGCACGAGATACTAGATTAGCAACTAGATCCCACCCTTTTACAGTGAAACCGATAAAATGCAACCACAACTTCTACTCCAGTTTTTTTGCTCTTTTTCTTTTTTTGCTCTTCTGTGAAATTCCTTACCATATACTTGCTTCCCCGGCGGCTACAATCTCCAGGAGTTTAAATAGACACCTCCTAACACACTAACCTGCATCCATTCTTTCAAACACTCTTCCCATCTACCCAACCCCCAGCCTCTGTATCCTTACCCATCTCTCACCCTCCTTTTGACATTTCCTATATCTAACCACTCTTTCTCTTTACCTTCCCCTATGTAGCCCCATGCACAATAGTGGCAATGGAATGCCTTGCTTGGAGTGAAATGATTAAAAAAAAATAAAATAAAATTTGCAAGAAGAGGCTGATCATTTATTGATGTATTTTCTTTTCTTTAACCATTTCACCCCAAAGAAAGCAATAAAGCCACTAAGAAAGGTACATACAAGGGGTTACTGAGAGGGAGAGAAACCGAAAAAAAATTTATGGGAGAGAGGCCATTAAAAGACCAGGATTCATGACCATTAATGTTGCATGAAAATTTTTGAAGATCGTAGTTGACAGGGAAGCAAGAAGCCAGAAAAGTGTTCCACAGGTGAGAAGTGTGACAGAAGAAACAATTGGAACAGAACTTCCGCTTAGAGATTTGAACAGTAAAATGATGAGACCTAACTGCCAATGTAGTACTGTGCTGAAGTTCATAAAGTTGAGGTAACAAAGAGAAAAACTTATCAAATTGCCACAAAATCATTTCTAGAAAAGGCTGAGGGAAGCCACACTATGGTGGTACAATAGTGACTGAAGCAGAGATGCCAGGTCAGGATTTATGATAGTGTAGATTTGTTTGATTTGGGCAGACTTTTTTCTATTTTGTACATACAATTCTAGTAGGTTTAATTTGCAGGCTTACAATCAGGATTTGCTTTTTGATTAAAACGGTTCCCATATCGAAGTGTGTATATCATCAACTTTAATCAGAAAAACAACTGGGCCAAGGGAAGCATAAAAGAAAGGCAGTTTAGAAATGGCAAACAATGTCTGATGATGAAAGAAATGAAAACCTAACATAGAATTAGCAAACAGGTAAAAAGAAACAAAAACTCACCTGACTAAGGATGAAATTACCAGAAACTTTAGCCAGTTCAAATATTTCATAATCCCATTCATTCAGTTTTTCTATAGCAAGTTGGGGATGTTTCTCAACATCTTCAGTATTATAAGGAAAGTCCGTGACATCATCAGGTGGTTTTTTAAGAGTGAACTTCAAGGCAGCTTCATTTTCACTTTGGAAATTTTCTTCTTGGCTTTTCTCTTCAAGCTGGAATAAAAAATATGAGAATTCCATCTTTAAAGGTAAAAAAAGAGGGAAATGTTTTAATTATTGAACATTTCAAAATTAAAAATAGTTCTTATTCTATAATATCTTTGTTTGACATGTTTGCTAATTCTAAACTTGGTGAATTAATCAGAAATGTTTTGAGGAGAAATGTATTTATGAGAAAACAACATTTGTTTTCAGAAATTATTTTTGGATGAAATCATACAATTAAGAAGCAAATAATTTTTCCTATCCTTTTGAGAGAAAAAAAAAAAAAAAAAAAAAAAAAATCAAGGATCAAACGAAACCAAAGTAAAAACTATGTTGATTTTTCAAGCAGGCAATTTTTCTAACCACAAAAGGGAGACACGATTTTTCTTTGATTTGGCGAATTAATCTTTTATTGAATTCAGTCAGATGGATATTGAGAAGAATATGAAGAACAGACAAAAAAAAGAATCAAGTTAAAATGGCTGTGTGTCCATGCCTCTATGCAGTACAAGGCAAGGCTCTTGGCTTGATGACTAAGTGGGGACTTAATACAATACACTCAAACCAAACAAGATTTCCTTAGTGCAAGTAGCCAAGTATATAACCAAAAAAAAAAAAAAAAAAAAACACAAAACAATGAAAGATGTTGCTAGTTTTTATGTGTGCATTAATCTTTCAACAAAAAGGTGAGAGATGAAACAAAAAATTTTCTTTTAAAGTAATTTAAATACAATGCAGCAGTAACCAGAAAATGTGAATAATCTTAAAAGAAATATGTCAAATGCAAGGTAAAAAGAAAAAAAAATGGATGTAGTGGCTTAGAGGCATTATGGTATTCTATGCTAGAGGTTGACTCATGGAACTGAAAGATATAACTGGAGAACTATTTCAGAAGCGACATATTTTAGTTTGTGTTGGTTCATTGCTATAGTTCAGTTGAAGAAATATTATCTTTTGCTTATTGAAAGAAAAAGCAACATTTGTGAAATTAAAAAAAAAAAGAACTTAGGAATCGTAGTTTTGTCACTTGGAAGTTTATTTGACATTTTTCATTTAAAGTGAATTTTTTTTTAATTAAAATTTTATTCATAACTGTAAATATATTAATGATAGAAATTGAAATATGGATTATAGAAAAAAAAAGCGTAAATCTAACTGGTAAAAATGCAGGTCAATTTTTAGCAAAGTTCTTCGATCATAATGTAACTTTTTAGACACCATAATTAAAAAGAAAGAAACGTGAAGATTTAAATAAAGCAAAAAATGCAGAATTTTATTTTTTCTCGTTATTCTTTTTACAAACGCTACAAAAACTCCCGAGAAAGTTAATTTTAATGTTTCCTGTTAAATTTTTAACAAACTTTTCCTCTACACTGAGGAATTTATTTAAAAATACCATCGTCACAAATATTCTTAACACATCGCTCAATAAATCCCGGGCCTAATTAATAAAACAACAACTTTCAGGCAAAATTCGACTTTATTCCTTCTAGGGTGATATACTGATTCCAACGTCTCTAGAAATTTGATGCCTTTTTTGTAGAACGATTTGTCTTTGGCCACAAAATACACCTCAGTTTCCGATATCACTTCTTCATTGGAGTCAAATCTCTTTCCCTGGAGCATTTTTTTGAGGTCTGCAAACAGCCAGTAGTTCTTTCCTTCTTCATCTGCCGCTGTTTTTTGGTGATTTCTTCCTTCAATTGCACTAATGTTCGCTATTAATGGTTCTTCCTTTCTCAATGTAACTGATGAACAAAATACCTTGTGTAACCCAAAATATAGAAGCAAAACCTTGCCTGTGCTGATGCTTGTATCTTTGGTCTCTTTGGATGGCTTTCATCTGCTGCTGTCCACTCAGTTGACTGCTGATTTGACTTCGGAGTGAAGTAGTGGATCCATATTTCATCCATTGTCACATATTTCTGCAAAACTTCTTGTGTTGAAACATTTGCATGCAAAATGAATACACTGCCTTCTGATATGTTCAACTCTTATGCTATCTCACGTAACTTCAATTTATGATCGACCAAAACGAGTTTGTGGATTTTTTTGGTGTTTTCTAGGACAGTTGCCAATTTTGGGCGACCTGAGCATTCAGCTCATTTGTGTCTGTACGACCGCATTTAAAGTCAGCATACCACATCTTAACTGTTGTTTCCGAAAGAACAGAGTCCGAATAACAGTTATCATGCCATTGCTTTGCTTGAACACTATTTTTCCCGTTTGAAAGAAATGCTTTATTAATACACGAAATTTTGATTTTTCCATCGTTCTGAAAATTTGCAACAGTAAATAACTAATTTGGAAACTAATAATCTGATTAGGCACAAATTTTTTCACGTGCCATTTGAAGGTTTGTACTTCATAAAAATTACATGGATTTTTTATTATTGGCACCATGTATATGTCAGACCCGAGATTTATTGAGTGATGTGTTATTTTTTATTCATAATAGATATATTGATGATAAAATTTTATTTTTTATGAGTAATCTTTATAAAAAGTTTTGAAAAAAAAAAAATCTGCTAAATTTTCATCTAGTTTACCAAATAGAAGAAAATTTTCATCTAGTTTACCAATAGAAGAAAATGTCACATTTTTTTAATGCTAAAACATTAAAACAGAAGACATTTATTAAGAATGTTGATTAACTTTTCTTCTTAAGAGCCTAGAATTCAAACATTTTGAAATAGGCCTCCAGTTTTGGTCCTTAGCTGCACTACAAATTGTCGTGTAGTATGTCATGCATTATGTCCTCATTCAAAATCAGGACACCAACAAAAAAGCTTTTTATGTAAATCTAACTTTTTCATGCATTCAAACTAATCTGTGCAGTCACCTTATTCAAGCAGATGTTTATTTTAACCACTTCTAATTCGTTTGAGATGGAAGTTATAAAATCAGCTTTGAGTTGTTTAGTTTGTGTCATTCATAATTTATATATATATATATATATATATATATATATATGATAAAATATAATTTTAAAGGGTGCTGCATTTATGGGTAAAAGGGCTTAATATCAAAAACAGTAAGTAGAAATAAAATATAAAAGTGGACACTGAAGTCAACACCAAATGCTGACAGTTTGTTTCATCCTTGAACATGCCATTTTCAAGGAATAGTGTTGATCTCAGTGTCCACTTACATATATATTATTAGATTTTTGCCATTTTTGTTGTGAAAGCTTCAGAATAGGTGTTGAAATGGTTCCACCATAAAGCCCAATTTTCAAAGTGACTTGACCAAAATTTCTGCATAGCCAGAAATTGTGACTCGTATGTCCAGTGGCCTAAGAAAAAGAAACAGTAAAAAGTGTCGTGAATAGCCTTGAGGTCGGTGATGCACAACACATGCAGATATTGCAAAGCAAAGGTAAAGTGATGGATTAGAGTGTATACTTACAGCTGCATTGTGGAGGTTGTTAGGTGTGTTACTGTTAGGTTCTAGACGACATCCCGTTTTTGTGGGTGGGGAAGCTGAGAGCTCCTCTAGAGTCATGACATTATCACTGTGATCACTGCTGCTGGGAGAGTCACTGCTCTCATAGTCAGAAGTGATGTTGCCCAACCTACGCAAGGGTACAGGTTGAGAGTCTTTACTGATGCTTACCTTACTGGCATCAGTGCTGTCTGCGTTTGCCTCGGACTTTGACGACACTATATTTGTGCTTTCATGCTTTGTCGGACTAAGGCTTGGATAGTCCAAGGAGGCGGATGACGGGGGCATGACATTTTTCTTGAAGTTCTTCGCTGGTGTCCCATGCTGTTAGGTGCTGTACTGGCTACTGAAAAGGACCGTGACTTAGGGATGGTCAGCACCAGAGTGGCAGGGGAGCTAGGCGAGGGGCTGTTGCTACGGCTGCCTGAGGGGCTGCCACCTGGTACAGCCCAGTCGCGAGTCTGTCGGAAACTGGAACTTCGAATACGAGATGGCTCTGCTTCAAGCGTGGGCATCCCAGTGGCTGAGGTGGTGGTCGTCCATGTGCTGGTGGACATACGACGGATTAGATTGGGGGGTAAACTGCGCCGCAGACGCTGAAAAGTAGAAAAGATATAAAAAGATTCAATGAGTGCCTTAAAAAAAAAAAAGAAAAAAGGAATTGCAAACATAGGAGAAAACAATAAGTGCAAAAAAGTCATAATTAGTGACCATATTGGTTATTAATTTTAATGTTTTTATGATTGTAAGATTCAGAAAATATATTCCATACACAGTTTTAGTGAAGTGAAACAACTGAAGAAGAATGTTTGGTCAAGTCTTGAGTGATATGATTGGTTTGCAAAGTCACTGAATAGTCGTAAAAATTTGCAGAAACTTTCGCAAAAAAAAAAAAGAATATCAATGATTTTTTTTTTCACTTGAAATGAGCAATTTGTTTCTAAACTAGAACTGTTACCATTACATCACCTACAAAGTGTCCAGTTCTACAATGTGACATGTACAAACCCTTGACTCGGGGTCGAAAAGGGAGTCAGAGTGGCTGGGGTGGGGTCAGTAAGGAGAAGCTGTGTGTGTGCGTAGTTTTTACAAACAAGGGCAGTTGGTTGGCTTCAAAGTTGGTCAGGAATGTTCATGTGAAATCCTGAAAAACTGACATGAAACTGGAGGTGGGGGTGGCACCTAAAGAAATGACGAAGCAGCAAGTGTTGCAGTAAGTGAGTCAGTCGAGTGAATGCGGTTGAAATAATTGGGTAATGGCAGAAGTGGTACTTCACTGGAACGGAGACAATAGTAGATGGGCAAAAGAAAGAAAAACGTGTATTCTTGATAATAAGTGGGGCCTTCCCCTGATGGGGCAAAACCTGAGTGAGTCAGGAAACACACATATAGGAATGTTGAGCTTAACAATATATATTAGATAACAATATAAAAATTTTTGGCAGATCTATTATCACAATGTGGGATATTTAAAGCGATGGAAATACGAACAATAAGAAACTAAATGAAATCAGGTCAGATGCAGTCAACATAAACATCACTTCAATCCATTAAAGTCTTAAAGGATGAAATTTCAACCGAAAACACACACACAAATATATATATATATTTTTTTTTTTTGTGGTTGCGTATATTTACATGGTGGAAATTCTAATTTGTAATGCTTGTTAGTGTTTATTAATTATTAATTTTACTATGGCCGAGACGTATGATTTTTTTTTTTTTATCCGTTTGGTAAAAATAGTATAAATAGTAAACGCTCTAAAATCCATTGGATTCAAAATAGAAATAAAAGTAGGTATAAAAACAGTAAACTTCTTAGATGTCACCCTCAACTTGGACAAAAACACATATGAACCATACAGAAAAGATAATGACGATCCAACTTATGTACACACATCCTCCAACCACACACCTTTAATCATCAAACAAATACCCATATCAATCAGCTGCAGACTATCTGAAAATTCATCTAACATACAGATTTTCAATAACAAAAGAACACCATATGACGAATCACTAAAGAAATGTGGATACAAACAACTACAATATACACATCCGCAACTAAAAAGCAAAAACAGAAAAAGAAATATTATCTGGTTTAATCCACCATACAACAAAGCTGTCAAAACAAATATAGGTAAGACATTCCTGAATTTATTAGAAAAATATTTTCCGGTGACAAACCAATTAGCAAAAATATTCAACGAAAACAACGTCAAAATTAGTTACAGCTGCACAAAAAATATTACACAAATAATAAAAAGCCACAACAAAAAATTAACTACAATAATGCAATCGAAGAAGCTCAATGCAACTGCAGAAACGGAACTACATGTCCACTCTAGAGAAATTGCCAGCAAACAAATATAGTATATAAAGCCAAGGTAAGTGCAAACAACAACACAATGTACTACATCGGTGCCACTGAGGGACCATTTAAGAAAAGAAATAACAACCACAATCTTTCATTCTCCAACAGAAAATACTTGAACAGCACTACACTATCAATATATGTATGGTGTCTAAAAGACAGAAATATTTCACCAACAATAAGCTGGGAAATACTGAAAAAAGCACCTGCTTACAACAACATTACAAAAAAATGCCTACTTTGCCTACATGAGAAAGTAGCAATTATATCACATACCCCACAAAAGAACTTACTAAACACGAGATCAGAACTAATTTCCAAATGCAGACATGAAAATAAATACCTATTATCATAATTTATACCAAACGGATAAAAAAAAAAAAAAAAAAAAAAAAAAATCAAACGTCTCTGCCATAGTAAAATTAATAAACATTAACAAGCATTACAAATTAGAATTTCCACCATGTAAATATACGCAACCACAAAAAATAATCAGACAAGCCAATAACCGACTTTAAAACAAAAAATAACAATACAGCCTTAAATAAAATAATAGCAATTCTTACCTACCATAGTTCCACACAGAACCCATCAAAAGTACATATGTACGTAAGAGAAATCAACAACTATTCGCGCGTTGACATCGCTACACACCATTCGAATATGCCAACTGAATGAGTGTGTATGTGTGCAACGGTGCACATATACAAACACCGAACCCCACACGATTCGCATGTGTATGTTTATGCAAGCCTCAGTGACCGAACACGCGTATGTGTGTGTGTGTGTGTCCTTGCGCGCGTTGATGGGTGTACAAATGTATATATGTATATGTCTGCGTTTGTCATGACGACAGATTTTTTCCCCCCACTTCCAGAAAAATACACGAATATAACCAATTTTTTAAAAAAAATTGGTCAGTTTGTCTGACGATCGCAAAAGCATGAAACCCAGGGTTACAAACTCACACCTATCTATATGAATATATCTGCTCTATCACTGATATTGAGCACTTTTAAATAAGTACCACGCATATATAATATGTAAACAATATATATATATATAACAAATTGTATATATATATATATATATATTATAGTTGTAATACTAATAACAACAAAACCAATTCTGTCAAGATTATCAATAATTAAACTACAACTGAGATTGTCTTGAAACCCATTGGCAATTAACCTGCAGGGAAAAGAAGGGGAAGAAAAAAGAAACAAACAAAATACCTGAACAAAAAGTCAAGCATTCGTGAGAAAGAAAAAAAAAACCCAAGAGGAAAGCCTTAACAATAAAGAGCTCAATACGA
>JBBBDQ010000509.1:260000-422500 GCA_037127315.1 Ascarosepion bandense | reverse complement strand
AAAATTTTTTTTAATTTCACTAAAGTAAATTCTTGCTTACAGGTTTTTGTAAATAGCAATAAAAAATGTAAAAGTTGAGGTTAACTGAAAAATGGATTCCAATGTTCCCATCAACCTGATGATGAACATAAGAGAATTCAAAATAAATGAGAATGGGTGAAAGTCAAACTTCATTCAATCAGCAGTAAAAAAGAAAGAAAGAAAAATGATTCTGAGACAATGTTACAATCCCACGACTAGCAAAGAAACAAAGTTATCATTATTATAAAAGGTTGTTTTCAATGACACACTAAAAACAACCAAACAGAACACGAACAGATTTTGTTAGCCAAATGGATACGGAGATCAAATATTCTGACACTGACAACATTATTATTATATGCTTTTAGATAATCCAAAATTATTTATGATTGAAGATTTATAGTTCAATATACGATGTAGAAAATAATTGAGCCCTCTCCTTTTTTTTAATTTATTTATTTTGTTATTATAATAATAACAATAATAGCAGTAGTAGCAACAAAGATACTAAGTAGGCAATAGTGCGAATAGTTGTATGTGAAGAACATTTAAGTCTTTCAAAACAGGTAATAGATTTTACAGATTTTCTTGAGAGTGAAAGGCAAACACATAAGGAAATAATGAAACAAAGAAATAAGTCAAATTATTTATGTTTCAAAGATGAAGTAATCCCAGGTGGAAATTTTATGAAAAAAAAAATAAATATTGGAAACGAGTTTTATTTGTAATAAAAATCTAGTTTCTAGATGACTCAAATTTTTTTTTGTGTAAGGAAGAAGATTCAGTGTTTACATTTTTATTTTAAAACAGTACCCACCCCCAAAGAAGTCACTTATTTTAAATTGATTTTTTATTTTTTTTATTTTGAGAAAGTGAAAGACTTGATTGAATAACTAAAAGAAGCAATAAAGTGTTAGACGATGTACAAGACAGAATTTACACAGACGGGTGGGGAGAAAAAAAAAGCGTAAGAAATTATGCTAAATTCTGATAAAAGAAAGCACCAACCTGCACACAGCCTCCCATGGTTAAAGATAATCAACAATATTTTGGAGATGGTTCCATTTATATTTTTACTTCTTAGCTGCAAATATTGTGTGATCAAGTTGGGAGAATTAAAGTAAATACAAGGTGGGAGTCGGGAATGAAGAGGCAGGGCTGGGGGAAGAGCGGAGGGATCAGGGTTACTTATCCAGCGTTCTAAAGAGAGATCTTTTGTCTTCTATTTAGGCCTCCAGTAAACATGACAAAAGGTTAAATGCAACAAACAGTTATTGGTCAAAAATGAAAAACAATTGCATAGTCACTATTTACATTGTGTGAACCGTTGTCCTCATCTTATCTTGCCATGTTTACGACATTTTGGCCATTTTACACTCCGGCTTTCTTCGGGTGCTAGGAATTTCAAACTGAACTCTTCATTATGATCACTGGAGGATATCATTCTCATTCCATGTGCAGTGCTACTTCTGGTAGCCATGTAGTTCTCTAACTTTCACTTAACTAAGTTATTTGTTCACCACTGCTGTAGCCTGGTATTGAACTCACAACTCTTTGGGTCAAGTCAATGAAACTAACCAACATCTATAGCCACAGGACCATGCGTCCTCGAAGTTTTGAATTGTTGCATCTTAGGAATTTATTAAAATATATAAAAACCATTACCAAGCATCCATTTTCACTGTAATTGCATGAAGATTGGAAGACCCTGAATGTGAAAAAAAGAAAACCCTCACTAGATACCTACATTTATGGCCTTGTGTCAGACTAAGCTTATGTTAATTTGTAAAAAAAATTCTAATTTGTTCAAAAGGTATTTTTTATTTGCATTATTTATATATAAATACTTGTCCTCATCTTGTCAATGTTTCAGCCACTGTGTCCTTCAAAAAGTGATTATCAATCTAGGCAAACTTCAAAGAATTCCAAATAACCCTTTATTCAATCTATGGAGGATAGTCTGTTCTTGGCCCACTGTCCATGCCCAGGGATGTCCTGTCTAGCTCTCTATTTTTGTGCTGCTCACTTATTGCTCGCTCTGTTTCCACCAAGTTCAAGTCTGCACTGCCTAGCACTGACATTGAACTCACAATTACTATGTCACAAAATTTATGAACCAGCATGTTAATCCTCTAAGATGTTGTCTAGTGGATTAATGTGTTGGTTTGGGAATTCTAAAAGCACCTGATGAAGGCAGGAAGGCACAGCAGCCGAAACATTGTGATACCAACAAATATGATAATCTGTTAGTGCATAAATTATGATAACCCTTTATTTTAAAAATTCAGACAAATTATAATTGTTTCAAAATGCAAAATGTTTGCCGCTTATTAAGGTTTGAGAATTGTCTTTAAAGTAATTAATAAAAATATCTAAGTGCATTAGATTTGCGCAAAATTAGACGGCAATGGATAACTTCATTCCATGGGGAGGGAAGGTGGGGAACACATTTGCAGAATGACATAATACTGGTACCTTTTTATTTAACTTAAAGTTAAAAACTGAGGACTTTATTATTTGGCTGTTGAAATCATTCTCCATAACAATGGCATAACAATGACCTCAAACTTCAAAAAACATAAATAATGGAATTAATAAAAAGTTATCAATAACTTGGTTCAAGTTGGTGGTTTGAATGATTTCATTATAAAAAAAAAACTCTAAAAGAAGCCATAAATGAAGGTCTGAGTGGAAAAGTTTGTGGTGAGTAGATTAGTAGTAGTAAAACTGAAATATAGCCTTTCCTCTATACTAATAAAGTGACAGAGAAAATCTTTCTCTCTCAACACATACATTCTTTCCCTCTTTCAATTCTTTCATATTTCTGGTAATCTAGATTAGGTATAACCTGGACATAGCATTTTTGGTCAACTGATATCATGCAAAGTCAACCAATGACTAACACTTCTATCAAAATCAAATCAGAAACGCGTAGGCATTAAGTAAATATAAAAAGAACAGTGAACACATGTATAGCAGTTGGTCTACAGTTTGCCCAACATGCGTGTGGAGTTCGAGGCAGCCATTAGAGACTCAATCAACACACCAACCAGCCAAAAGAAGACTACCTCCTTACAAACTAGAGATGTGCTTAAATAATTATTACGAAAAGAATATACAAAAAAAAAAAAAAAAAAAAAAAAAAAAATCAAGGAATTAATTCAAGAGTACAATCCACATCCTCAAATATTCAGAACATAATATAACATAGCACAAACAGCAACCTGATACTACTATATATATATATATATATATATATATATATATACACACAAACACACACAAACACGGAAGAAAAACTCTTTATAACCTGAACACAGCAATACATATATAATAATGAACAGTCACATGAATACCACAAGGGCTTATACAAGAAACATATCACAGACACAAAATACAAAAAAGGCATAAATGATAATCATCCACATAAAAGATGTAATCTTATGGAGTCAAAAAAGAAGTGGTATCCAGGCCTTTACTCATCTCAAATTTATTTATTTGAATGTTTGGTTGAAAGAAAATGTCATATCATTTTTCAATAGACAGCATCTAAACACACAATTTAATTTCAGATGTGACTGAAATTTATGACATTAAAATACAGATTTTGAAATGTGGTTTTTCAATGTGCGTCTTGCGTGATTTAGGTTTACAATGTGAATAGTAAGTTTTTTTGCTTGTTTTTTTACATTAAAAGTGGAAATGAAGGAAAATGAAAAGCATTTTTCTAATTTGCTAAGATTATATTTCAGTGAAATAGAAAATGTTATGCAAACAATAAAAAATGATATGTGCCATTTATGAAGATGGTGCCTTAGTTGAGATTACAGTTCCTACATAGTCTGTTAAGTTTAGAAATTAAAATTTTAATCCGGAAGACAGTATTTGATGATGATGATGATAAACTGAAATGCCGATAAAAATAATCATGGTCAGATGACATGGGATATTGCAGAGATCCTTCACATCCCATGTGAACATTTTGAGGTATTTGAAGTGAATTGCTGCAAGGATTGGGACCTCACAATTTAAAAGAAAAAATTAATAGACTGCATTTCTATTTGTGATTCTCTGCAGATGTAACAAAAATAACTCAGTTTTGAAAAGAACAATGACAGATGATGAAAAATGGATTGTTTACAACAATGTGAAGTGAAAAATTCCTGGAGAAAATAAGATGAGTCATTGTCAATCATGCCAAAAGATGATCTGCATCTCAAAAAGGGGACATTATGCAGCTAATGGGATTGGAAAGGCATTTGTGTATTATGAGCTCTCCTGATAAATCAGATACTGAATTAAAAAATATACTGTTTCTAAATGGAGGAATTAAAGGCGGACAATCAATGAAAAGTATCAATGAAAAGTATCCAGAATTAGCCAATAAGAAAGGATATCATCTTTGAGAAGAACGGCAGACCTAATGTATTTTTGCAGAGACAACAAATTTTTACAGGCTGGCTGGGGGACATCCTACTTGACTGAACTTGCTCGTTCCAATTACCACTCATTTTGATCCAAATCTAAATTTCAAGCAAACTCATTTACTTTCACAATATCTCCATTTTCCCTTTATTATTATTGCGTATCAAATAAAACAAAGTACGTCATTCTTATTTAATTTATGCGTCAAGTTAAAATGAAAATGAAAAGATAGAGGAAAAAATTTAAAAATACATTAAGAAATGCATTATACCCCTTACCCCCAAACAGAACTGGTGACTAATCAAACCTAAAATGTCTCAAAAGACTCAAAGCAAATTAATCAGATAAAAATCAGATAAAATGAAAAAAGTTAAGCGAGCGAGATTTAAAAAAAAAAAAAAAAGTGTTGGCCCAAGATGAAGGGGAGAGATAATGGTTGAAAAACTTGTTGACTAATTTCAGCCTTTGGTACAACATACGTGTAAGGCAAAAAAGTTGACCACTAAACTTTCATCTTCATTGATTTTACCTGCTGAATATCTACAGTCTATTTGAAAAAAATCCTGCATTTTGAATGGGGTTTCTTTTCTGAGATAGGCAAACCTATCTACTCCTATCACCCGGTTCACACTCCTCCCCAGTTTTTTTGAACAGGAGTAGATGTCTATTCTTTGTTTTCTAGGATTGGGTTTCCTGTTCTTTATAAATGTCTTTTCATTCTCTTTCACTCCCAGTCGCCCCTTGTGTCTGAGTAGCATTATCATCTTGGTTGGAGGGAATTGATTAACCCCTGCCCAAAAAAAAAAAAACAAAAAAAAATAAGAATTTCCTCATTGTAATTGATTCATTTCAAGAGGGGGGGAAAAAAAAGAATTCTATTGGTGTTGATGTTTATTCATAATAGAAAGTATTATCTCTTTCCCTTAATGTATAAATGTGACAACTAATTATAAAGGCAGAGATAGTTTTTATTATAATTTAAAAAGATTAAAATATAGATTGATTTGAGCCAAAATTCATCAGGGACAATATTGCTTTAGCCAATAAAACAAGAAGACTGCTAAGAAGAGAGATTTACCAGAGTTTCACTTAGAGTTTTACAGCTTGTCTTGGTTTTCAAGTTTAAAGGAAAAAAAAGCTAATCTGCACCCCTGCCTCAAGTTTACTCTTTCATTTTTTTAGGCAATTTTGTCATTTCTTTCCCCTCAGAGTAGTTCAGCTTTCTTGACAAAAACTCTTAACTTTTTTTTTACAGTCTTCTAGAGAATTGACTTTTTCTAACAGAATTCTTTAACAAGGGGAACAAATAATAATCAAAAGTGCAAAACATTTGCCAAACGCGGCAGAAAAGTGAAACCTTTCCACCCAAGCCATAAATAACGGTAAATTTTTGTTGTAAGTCCCGTCGCTTTTCCCTTTCAAATTTATACAAAATAGCATTATCTCTGTGCAAATGTATATACTGAACTCAAATCAACTGTTAGTTATTGAAGAAACTTAACTTTTTTTTTTATCTAAATGTCCATAAAAAAAAAACTATATCTTGCACTTTTTCTCTCCCAAAGTCATGTAATTAACTGCAGAATGACGGACTGCGCATTTGAATGACTTTTGGCAAATTTTTTGTCTACTTTTCTTCATTTACTGATACTTCCAGTGATGTACTTCCAGAAATTAAAGTAATACGCTATTGTATTTCTACACTTGTTACTCTCAGAACAGGAAGTATATTGCCGGAAGTTTTAGTAAAGGAAGAAAATCAGCCAAAATTCGACAAAAAATTCTGCAGTTAATTAGAGAGAGTTCGTGAGAGTTATGGGAGAGAAAAAGTGCGAGATATAGTTCGTTTTTTTTATGGACTTTCAAAGCAAAAAAGGTAAATTTCTTCAATAACTAATTGTTGATTTGAGTTCAGCATATAAATTTGCACAGAAATAATGCTATTTTGGATAAATTTGAAGGGGGAAAAGCCGTTGGTACCTAAAACGAATATTTATCTAAATAACAATTATGCTGGTGGTATATTAAGAAATTTCTCTTAATATTCCAGATGATTTGTCATGGATTACTTAATTTAATTGGTTTAATTAGGAGCAGTACTTGTTTTAATCAATCACTTGGTTCTTTGGAAAGTGCTTGTAGTAGATAACACCCTGCCGATCCCACAGCATTACGCCCTTTAGATGCAGAGAGGCTTTTGGTAAGGTTTCAGAGGGGATCATTTTGTTGGTCCCATTTTCTTGAATTCCATATTGTAATGATGATACTTTAGGACACCTGTTACAATTTGTTTTCCTGTTTGTGTAAGCAGGTATTTTTGCAGGGAAATACCAACTCTGTAGATATTTTTGCTTTTGTATAAAATGCAGATTAAAGTGACTTCTCTAACTTTCCTGGCATAAATGATTTTCAACATATGAACATATTTTTTTATAACTTAACACCATTTAATTTTGAAAGCTTTGACAAATTAAAATTCCAGCCTCATCATATTTAAATTAATTAAAAGCAGAACTCTTTCAAAAATTTAAATCAATTTTTGCCAAACAGAAACATCATTCATAGAAAATCTGCACAGAATAGTAAAATAAAAAAATGCAATAAACTATGACGTTATTTAATCAAAAAAGCTTTTAATTGCTTTTAAGGACCATTATTGTCTGAAAAAATACTTTTGATGAATAAAACTTTTACAATTGTTTTCATTTTTTTAAAATTTTAATTAGAAAAATTTATTAAGTTTTAAATCTTAAAATTCTGTATTAATTTCACCCTTTTAGAAGATTACTATTAAATAAAAACTATATTTACTAATCATAAATGGAAAAACTTAGTACAAATCATCGAACAAATATTTCAAAATTTTGAATTTTGCATTCTTTGTTTTCTTCAATTATGTTTTACAGATAAAGTCGCCCTAGAATAACATTAGATTTGTCATCAGACTGTCAGCACCTTAAATAAACAGCTACTGCCGGTTTAAAAAAATGCATTTCGGCAATATTTTAAACTTAAGTAAATAATATTTGTCTCAAATCAGACAAATTATATTTTAAATCAGCTAATATTCCTCAAATAAAATTTCAGAAAAACATATTTTATTTTTGGAAGTTTTTTTTAATAAAGAGAATTACATTATAATAAACACAGGCTAAAAAAGGCCACAAAAGGCCTTCCAGTCAATTTAAATTATGTTTTGAAAGTAATTTGCTTATTGGAAATATTAAATTTAAGCCTTAGCAATCATTTTGTAAATACAATGTTTAGGGTTTGGGACAAAGAGTTTCATTTACAAAAGAGAGAGAGAGAGAGAGAGAGTGAGATGCAAATACTGAATAAAAAGTCATGAAGTGATGAAAACAGAAAGGAGAAAATAGGGTAAAAACAGGTGCCTCAGCACCTCCCCACCCCATCAATTCCTACTTGTCTTCACCCCCTGCCACCCTGAGGGAAAGCAAAAGAGATTTACTAAGTTGTGATGATATGTTAAAATATCAATGTTCAATTCAGATGGAATACTGGCAAAAAATGCATCAAGGATAAATCTATACCCGATTTGCCACCCCACCCCCCAACCTGTTTTGGGGGAAAAATGTCATGAAAGTCCTTAAAGTACTTAAGGATGAATTTACAGATGCAGGGTGCGATGGATAAATTGTCATCTAAATGACACAAAAATGAACAGATATAAATACACAAAAATATTTTGAAATGCTAAAGATATTGCCATTGGCTTCAACCACAGCTTCTACATGACTTTGGAATCTCCTGCAACTCTTCTGGATGGTCTCCTTGTTTAAGTTGGTAAATACTGCCATAATCCTTGCCTTTGAATCATCTTTGCTGCGACAGAGAGTTTTGTTAGTCTGTTACTCAACTGAGCCCCACACATAATAATCAAGGGGGTTACGTTAAATGCAAATTGACAGTCATGACTGGGGTCTATTGCTTGTGTAACATAGTGCAGAGGCCTTTTGCCAGACACAGGGTCTTCCAGTAGCCACCCTCTTGACTCAGGGTAGCACTAACTTCTCAAGACACTTGATGTAGGCCTCTGTGTTGAGTCTGAGGCCTTCACCAATAAAGCTGGGAGTTCTTATCTTATAAGAAAGATGAGA
The DNA here is from genome assembly GCA_037127315.1 of Ascarosepion bandense. Classification (NCBI taxonomy): domain Eukaryota; kingdom Metazoa; phylum Mollusca; class Cephalopoda; order Sepiida; family Sepiidae; genus Ascarosepion; species Ascarosepion bandense. Next base: position 413,936 of record JBBBDQ010000509.1, on the reverse strand, counting down.
TAATTATTGTCATACCTTTGTGATCACCATTAAACTCATTTAACTCTTTTTGAACTGACCACTGTCCTCAGATCTACACCCGAACACTCGGAAATGATCCAACAATACTGTGGTCGACAAAACAAAAAACAAACACGGCACATGTGTGAAATAAAAAATAAAAATTGGCGACAATTCACCCATCGCACCCTCTAGAAATGATGTCTTCAGTTTGGTAACCACGTTACAAAATTGATCATAGTCAAGATAGGAATTGTGTGACTGCCTCCTCATTCCCCACTCCTCAACCCAGAGAAACTATTGGGAGGTGCAGGGGGTTGTAAATTTCCATGTTTAAAAAAGATAAAATCACTTATCAGTTATTTTTGACAGTTTGTCAGACAAAACAAAAAAAGAATCGACATAAAAATAAAATTTATAAATTTTATTTGAATTTTTAATTTCTGTCTGCATATCTGGTAGTTTTTCTTTTATGCTGTTTATATTTGGACTATTGTCCTCATCTTTGTTGTTGCTATCACAATGTTTTGACCATTGTGCTCTTTGGGCTTCCTCAGGTGTATAATGATCTGAGTAACCTACAAGGAATGAATTTCTAGGTTGAGGAGTTATCATTATTTACACTGTTCATGTCTGAACAATTGTCTTCATCTTTGCTGTTATTACAACATTTCGACTGTTGTGCTCTCCGGACTTCCTCAGGTGTAAAACCTTGCTACAGGGAATTTTGACCCAAACCCCTTAATCTATAGGACTAGATCGTTCTTATTCCACTTCTCATCTCTAGGAATATCGTCCAGTTCTTATCCAGTACTGTTGTGTCCTGGTCAGTTATTGCTCAGCCATTTCCACCAAGTGCAAGTACCCACTCACAACCACTATATCACAAAACCAGTAGGAAGCCCTTTATTCAACCAACAGGGATTGTTTGTTTTCATTTTGCTCTCAATACTTTTGGCAGGGATATTTTTTTTTTATAATCATATCGCTCCCAAGCAAGGCATTTTATTGCCACTGTTTTGCAGGGAGTTACATAGGAGGAAAGTTATGAGAAAGAGTGACAGGTTATAAGGGGTGTAAGGAAGTGGGTAAGAGAAAGATGAGAATACTGATCAGAGTGGAGTGGACGGAGAAAGTAGCATGAGAGAGAGGATGCAGGTTAGCAAGATAGAAAATAACTATTGACTTTACATTTAAATCCTTGGAGATTGTAGCTGTTGGGGAAGCAAGTAAATGGAAGGGAATTCCACAGGCGGGAAGTGCAAGAAAAGAAGCTGATGGAGTAGAATTTGCATTTACAGTTCATTGGTTGCTAATCTTGTGGCTCGAGTAAATTTATTGGTTGTTAATCTTGTGGCTCGAGTAAATTTATTGGTTGCTAATCTTGTGGCTCGAGTAAATTTATTGGTTGCTAATCTTGTGGCTCGAGTAAATTTATATATAGGGGGCACCATTGAGCAAAGTTCATCGGAGCAGAAGCCATGAAAGTATTTGTAGAAGAGACACAGGAAAGTCATGTTGCGCCGCTGAGAAAGTGACTGTATTCGAGCTGCCAAGTTGGGATCTATCACATTACATTATCTGACATTAGTCAATTCTCTCTCTTTACTTTCTTTCACAGAACCAAGGTATATTACTTTTCAGCACCCTCTAATCCAGGGACTGAAGTCAATTTCCAGAAAGCCAGCTATATTTTAACTATTGCTGTTATCTATTTGGCTATACATTTCTTTACATATGCACAGTTGCTCATTTCAAATATTTTGTCATATTCATAAAGTTTGATAGTAAAGCTTTAAAATTTCAGGAACTTCTTCTGTGTGCCATGTCCCTTCAGGACATGGCCAATCATGGCTTTCCATGTCTCCCTATCTTTGGTAGCTCTTAGCACACTTTCTCCTGTTACCCCAACCAAAACCCGCTCTACCATCCACCTACTCAGGCCCTTCAAATATGTTATCCGCTGCTTTACCCTCACTCTTTTTCTCTCTACCTGACCTGTGAGTATCAGATTCTCCAAGACTTCCTTCCCCATTATGTCCCAAGAACTTCAGCTGTCTCTTCCTGATACTCAATATGAATTTCCTTTTTGTTTCCATCCTTTCTAAAACCTCATCATTGCTCACATGCTCAATCCATGATATTTGCAGCATCCTTCTGTAGAACCACATTTCAGTTGCCTCAAGCCTTCCTTCATCTTTGATGATATTGTCCAGCATTCACTGCCATATTGAAGGACAGACATCATATAGCAATACAATACTCTCTTCTTTGTTTCTAGCAAAATTTTCTTGTCTTTTAATACTTTGCACAGCTTCTGGAATGTCTCCTTGGCTATTCCAATTTGCCTTCGGATCTCAGTGTTGCACTTTCCATTTTTCGTTAGAACATTTCCCAAGTACTTAAATTTTTGTACTTGCTTGATTCTAGTAACCCCAACCGGTAATTAGCATTTTGGGCTCCTCCATTTATTGATGACCATACATTTGGTTTTCTTGTAATTTATTTGTAGTCCCTTCTTTTGACTTTCTTCATCTACCTTTTTTAGGAGGTCTTGTAGTTTTCTTTCCATGTCAGCTATCAGCACTGTATCATCTGCGTATCTTTTGTTGTTCAGATTGTGGCCTCCGATGACGAATCCTGGCATAACCTTTAGGGTCCTCAAAATAGGCTCACTGTACAAGTTGGATAGATCTGATGAAAAGACACATCCTTGTTTTATGTCTCTTTCTATCTTTGTATATCTGCCAAATTCATTTCCCGTCTGTATGCAGGCAGTTTGCTGCTAGTAGAGGTTCTTTATTACTCTGATGTCTTTGCCAAATATGTACTTTTCTTTTAAACACTTTAAAAATTCGGAAATGTCCAAATTCTCATGATTCATTTCATATTTCACAAATGTTTGATTTGTATTGGATATGTGAATGGTAAAAGCTAAACAAATCGGCTGGACTTAAAAACACACGTCGATTCTTGGCAGCCATTTACAAAAGAAAAGTGTCACTGATGTATATTACTCAAAGATTTGAGTTGTATGGATACGAATGGTAATGAAGTGAACCATGAGAAGGATTCTGACAAGACAGAAAGGACAATAGGCGGGGTGGAGAGTTTTAAGCAGAAACCAATAGAACATCAGTTGTAAAGTGTGGGTCATGAGAGCAAGCACTTGATCCCTTATAAATGGTGACCACACCTTACTAGTTGGTCACAGTGAAGGGGACAGGAAACAACAATTTACAAGATGTATTTGGAGGAGGACAAAACTTGTTTTTGAAATTAGCCATATAAATCTGCTGAAGATTAATATTACAAGCAAAATGTCAATTTCTGGTTTCTTTGAGGGGGGGGAGGGAGATAAAAAAAACAAAACAAACTGATGTATTATATTGATCACTCTCCTCACTCGCCATCTCAAATAGAATTAACATTGGAGACTGCAGGAAGAAGTAAAAAAAAGGAGGCTGATAAGAAATGAGAGTGGTTTGAAGGCTTGTTTAATAATTAATTATTTAATTATTAAGGTAATTGAAAATATGATTAAAACATATTTTAATTTTGGAATCCATGATTGCAATTTAAAAGGGAACATATATATTAGACAGAATGTGCATTGTGGTGCAGATGTGTGTTGCAGTGGATATCAGCTCAGAATGAGAAATTGGAGAGCCAGGCTCGAATTCCAGTTCAATTTATTGCATTTACATACACACAAATATCCTTGGGAAAGATATGAATCCATTGCTTCTCCCTCCATCTATGGGTTAAATAGCAGGACAGATTGGGTTCTATAACCTTAGTTAGCAACCAGATTACTGCAGGAAAATCTTCTGCCCAGTCATTCATGTCTATAAAGAGACATGATTGCCCAAGTGTGTATCACGTATGGCACTTAACTGACTAAATAGTGACAGGAATTGAAGGTTTGTATAGTAGAGAAGAATGGAGAAGGCTATGAATATATATATATATATATATATATATATATATATTCATCTGAAAAGAAAAAAACGACGTCATACTTATCCCAAACCAACCTTTCGGCCAACACTTTTCAAGGGCTTCGTTGGCAAAATTATGAATAGGGCAAGAACGAAGACAATATCAAAAGGGGAATTACTCACAGTACTGGAAGAAAGTGGAATCCGTTTAAAAATAAACTTTAATGAAAAACATTAAAATGTGAGGGGGGTTGTAAATTTAATTCCACAGGAGTGATTTAAAAAAGAAAAAGGTTTCACTCACAGACTCTCCAGTAACTGCAAGGAGCGAAAGAAATGCTCTTTCTGTCTGCACAGGCTCAGTTGCAAATAGCCTCCAAGACCTGTAGATGATATGATGAGCGAGCACTGTGCAAGACAGAAAACCAACTGTCCTCGTATGCGGAGGCACACGCTGAATTGTCCAACAAGTGTTGGCCGATTGCTGAATCCAGGACAGCTTGGGTTGTTCTTATAGCACTGATAGGGCTGCCAGAACGTATATGCGCAGGGACGTGTTGCGAGACCCGTGTCTCCAACCTAAGACTGGTTCGTCCTATGTATGCTGCATCACAAAAGCATTTAAATTTATAAACAACGGAACTTTTTCGAAAATAGGACAACCTGTCTTTAACGAAGGATGGAAAAACAGGTTTAGTACGGAAAACAACACTCAACTGTACTGAATAATAACAGGACGAAACACACGCCGAAACTTTGTCCGTAACAGTTTGACATTTTCTGCCAAGCCAGGGTAATTTTAAGTACAATGGACAGCGACTAGGTCTTTCGACTTTTGGCTCCTTAAACCGTTTGATCTTGCGATCAATAACCCGTTTAACCACATTGGTTGGGTACCCATTCGCTTCAAAGATACTTTGCAAGCGCAATAGTTCACTGCTGAAGCACATAGGGGAACAAATATTGAGGGCACGGTGGACCAAAGTTTCGATAAGACCAATTTTGCGGGACTTAGGAACAAAAGAGTTCCAATTAGTATACAAACCGGTAAAAGTTGGTTTGCGAAACACAGATGTCACGAAAACATCATCCCGTTGCTGAACAAAGACATCCAAAAAAGAAAGACCTCCATCCTTTTCTGTCTCCATAGTGAACTGAAGAGAGGGATGTAAGGAGTTCAACTGAACTAAAAAATGTTCAGCATCTGAAGCGTTGTAAAATAAAGAAAAGGTATCATCAACAGAACATTGATATATTAATGGCTCATCAACCTTTTCAAACAACAAACGCTCATGATGTCCCACAAAAATATTAGCAAGGACAGGACCCAAAGGACTACCCATTGCAATACAGTCTGTCTGTGCAAAGATGGTATCATTAAAACTAAATTCAACCCCTTCAGTGGCCAAACACATGCATTCCAAGAATACCTCCTCGGGAATTGTTACTGGGCCAAAATTCCCTCTATACAACATGTCAGCGCATATGTTAATGGTTTCATTTAATGGAACATTTGTATACAAACTGACTATGTCAAAAGAGACCATAAATTTATCTCTTAAAGAGAAATCTAAATTTCTAATAAAACTGGAAAACCTGAAAGAGTCATGAACATGATACGAAGAAAGAGCATCGGATAGGGGTTGGATAATCTCAGCCAACCACTTAGCCAACTCATGCTGCACAGAACCCACCATAGATAGAATGGGTCTGAGGGGTACTCCTTCCTTATGGACCTTAGGAAGGCCATACATCCTAGGGCGCTGCGAGCCTGTAGGCCTGACCCTGCTATAGATGTCTTTAGAAATTAAACCTTTCTTGTACAAAGACAATAGCCAACGTTGAAGCTTGGCTTCAATCTTGCTGGTGTTGTCAAAATTGTCGGCAGAACCTATAATAATAAACTTGGAAGGATCATTCAAAATGTTATACATTTTTGATAGATAATCCTCCCTGTTTAATATAACACCACCAGATCCTTTGTCTGGCTTGGTTATATAAATGTCTTCCTTGGAACGTAAGGACTTAAGTGTACGAAAATGAACACTACGCCAGTCCAAAGTATCTTTCTCACAATCTAGCGAAGCGAATTCATTGGCAAACTCAAACAACCCAGCTTTAACTGTGGAACACTTTTCAGTAGAACTTGGAACATGATGAATAAGTTGCAAGTATAATAACTCGAACTCAGAAAGAATTTGTTCTTTGTCGATCTTATAAGGCAGCACACAAAAATCCAACCTACGGGAGAGAACAGAAAGTTCAACCCCAGTGAGACTTATACTGGAAAAATTGAAAATGTGTTGGTGTAAATCACCAGAAACACGACCGTACCTTCTAGTAATCAAGTATTCTAAGTACTTACTATTTCTCTCGGTAGCAGATTTTTCAAGAATTAATCTGCGATTAACTAAATATCGAGAGAACCGAAAAAAGTCAAAAAACCTATTTCTGCTTTAATATCATTCATGATAGAACGAAAGGACCGTAAGACTTTAACTGAGCATTCAAATAATTTATTAAGCTCATACTTGATCAAAGAGTGTTCGATGGAGATGCCAGAGCTTTTGATTCTGGACAATCTCCTCTGGATAAAGGAAGGAACCACACTACAGGACAAACACGATCTGAGAAAGGTTCTTCTAATTCTCAGACTATTGACCCTATGCCATGATCTTATAGCCTGATTAAATTGGCTAATCAAATGACTGGGGTACCTTTGACGGAAATATGTGAATAATGATTGGTACCCACAGAAACCACAAATTATTCTGAAAAGAAGAAACGATGTCATACTTATCCCAAACCCGAGGAATATATATATATATATTTTAATGCAGTTCTATTAAAACTGGATCTGAGAGTTGATACATGAGAAAGATGAAGCATAAATAGCAATATACTAGTTGCGTATGTCAAAGGTCAAACTGATAATCACAAAAATCCTGAATGTAAAAGAAAATCTAAATCACTTTAAAGTTGAACTCAAAATTTGCAATCGACTGAATAACATTCTACATGAAACTTCGAAGAAAACCTATTGAATAAGTCAGTCAGTTAAGTGCCATATGTGATATATGCTTTGGGCGATCATGTCTCGAAGGAGACATGACTGACTGGGCATAAGATTATCCCGCAGTAGGTTGCAATTGCTTTCTGTAGTAGACTGGTTGCTAGCCAAGGCTATAGAACTCAATCTGTCCTATTATTTAACCTATAACTGGCGGGAAGAGACAGATTAAAACCTTTCCCAAGGGTATTTGTGCGTAAGTGAATGCGAGGAATTCAACTAGAAGTCGAACTCGGCTCTCCGATTTGTCATTTTGAGTCGATATCCACTGCACCACCCATGCACATCCAATAATAAGTAATCATTTCAAAAATCATAAAAAAATTTTTTTTACAAATTTTAGATGTGAACTTATTCAACTGAATGCAGCTCCAAAGATACAAGATGAATAAAAAAAAAATGAAAGAACTGACCAGCAGAAGACAGTGTTAGAAAAAAATAATTGAAAAATTGGCAAAAGTAGCAGAAACTTGATGACGATTTGAGAAAAACTGTAGAATATGAAAATTACAGAATACTCGTCTATATTTCTGAGATGAGGTAGTATTTACTGTATTTACATTATTCGGACTATTGTCCTCATCTTTCTTGCCATTTTTATGATGTTTAATAACAGATCATTCTATTTGTCTATATTTCTGAGATGAGGTAGTATTTACTGTATTTACATTATTTGGACTATTGTCCTCATCTTTCTTGCCATTTTTATGATGTTTAATAACAGATCATTCTATTTGTCTATATTTCTGAGATGAGGTAGTATTTACTGTATTTACATTATTTGGACTATTGTCCTTATCTTTCTTGCCATTTGTGCGATATTTGACATTAACCTTTGACCTTTAATTTTCCCCAAAGTGTATCTAATTTTTAAAAAGTTTTGACAACAAATTTGTCTGCCATATATGTACAAAATCTTGTGGTGAACTTTTGACTAGCCTGAGTCACAAGGGTTTTATTGAGTTGGGCCAAATTCAAAATGGTGGATTTTGCTATATCTTTAGAAAGCTCTTTGAATGCTGATTGATATTCATATAAAAAATAAATATTTTCCAAAAATTCACTTTTTTGGCAAGAGTCAAAGGTTCATATCTTGGGAACCCTTTGATCCAGATATGTAAGACAGGTACAATTCAATTTATATCATTAAACTCTATAAATGTAGCAAATTTGAAAAAAAAAAAATTGTGTTAATGATAGACCGTTGTTGATTTGACACAGATTGATTCGATTAGGTTGCATCTGTTATGATAAAAGAATTCAATGGAGTATTTATTTTTGTTTCTATAAAGTTGGTTTCTTGTGCTATTTTTTTAGAGTTTATTTCTTCATCGGCATAATTTGGGAAATGATTGTTGATAAGCATTTGTCTTATGATGCTTAATTCTCTATAAAATAATGTATCTAAAAAAAATAAATTAGTTTAGCTTGGTTAATCAGAAAAGGTGTTAAGAGCTACAAGGGATCGGGAGATGTAAAAAGGTTATGATTGCCCATGTTCTGAAGGGACACATGGCATATAGAAGAATCAGGTTCTATATTACACATAGGAGGATATTTGCTTTTATAGTTAAGACAAATTTTTGCTTCTGGGTTTATTATATAGTGAAGTAATAAAATCATCATTTGTGTGTTGTGGCACAGTGGATAACGACTCGAAACGACAAACTGGAATGCCGAGTTTGAATTCCAGTGAATACCTTGCATTCAATTACGCACAAATACCCTTGGGACAGTTATTAATCCATCTCTTTCCTCCAGTTATGGGTTAAATAATAAAACAGATTGGTTCTATAGCCTTGGCTGGCAATCAGTCTACCACAGAAAGCAATGGCAACCTACTGCGGGATAATCTTCTGCGCAGTTAGTCATGTCTCTTTCAAGACCTGATCGCTTAAAGTGTGTATCATGTATCGTACTTAACTGAATAAAATCATCATCATTAGCATCTACAAAAACATTAAAAAAAAAGCAATTCTATTTTTAATAGCAAATTCATAGCCTCAAAAGGTTTTTTAAAGGTCCTTATTTTGTCTGCTTTCCATTAATATGAAAAAGTTGCCAATATATCCAGCATAAATGGAAGGTTTGCCAAAGTTATTAAAGACTTCTATATGGATCATGTAGAAATTAATGTGGGACCCAGAGGTGGATCCATAGCTACACCATCAGTATGTATGTGGAAATGTTATCATAATAGTTGTAAAATGGTACTTGTGTTTTACAAGATAGAAATGAATGTTAAATTGTTGGTCTAATATTAGGTGGATGAGATGATTAAAAAGGGTTTTGGATTATTACTTTGGATTTTTGGACAGGAACATGAATAAATAAGCTGGTGTTGGATGACAGTCGGCCATGACCAAAAGTTTTATATATATCAGATGTGTAGTTGTCAAAATTCTTATAATTCCAGTATGTGGGTGCATGACTGAGTAGTTAAGACGTTGGCTTTCTGATCATGAGACCTGGTTCAAACTCACCAGGGTCAATTTGTCAGGAAGGTGATTTCTTGATGTTATCAGACTTGAGGAGGTGATCCTAGTATGTGGCACTTCTAGAAAGTGTCTGGAAACTATACCACGGGTTGACCCAGGCCTTGTGAGTGAAATTGGGTAGATGTGACCCTTTGGAAGCCATCGTTGCTTGTGCTAACATGAAGTTACAAGTCATTGTGACTGAGGGTTTGAGTGTCCTGGCCTTGTTCAGACTGTTGTTCACACTAAATAACGAACTCTCCACCAGAAACTGTAACTAAGGTCCGCTCAGCATAGTTAAAGTGTGGGCCCTGTGGGTGTTAATGTGCCTGAGAAGGTGTCTGCAATGAGGATTAGCTAACAAGGTATACAGGCATCCTTGGATACGAGTGTCCAGCCATATATATATAGATATATATATATATATATATATAGTTAGTTAGTTCCAGTACTGCTGAGCACACTTTGGATTGACAAGTCTTTTTTTCATTAAGTCATACAATACAAGGCTGTATTGAAAGTGTTGTATGCTTGCTCCTCTGGCATTTTAAGCATTGAAAATAATTTCTAATATCACAGGAATCTGTCACGTGTAATTTTTTATATATATATATATATATATATATATGTGTGTGTGTGTGTGGGGGGGGGTCTTTGATTGGCTTGGTGCCAACAGGAAGTCATCTTTGCTCTAAAAGTGTTAAGTAAAAGCAAGATAAACAAAGAAATGTCCGTCTAAAGAGTTTTGTAAAACCATGCCGCTATTACCTATGCAGTGCAGAAACAGAAACCATTTTATATTTCTGGTGAAAAGTCATTTACTTTTCTGACAAGAATTTCGAAGGAATTTACTGATTAGCATTTCTGTACTTTTATCTTTGGCCCAATTCCCCAGACTCCTGACACTGTGCCAAACAAATTCTACAACAAACTATTTAAAAAAAAAAATGTTTTATTTGGTTTAAAAACTCATCCAAAAACCGACCCCTAACTGAAAATGAAGGAGTTTTATTTATTCAATATATAGAAAAATAGCATACGAAGTGGAAATTCTTAAACTTTAACTTAAACCCTCTGTTCATGGCATACATAAAAAAAAAAAATTTTAAAAGTGAAAAAAAAGTAAAACGAATAAAGCAAAAAAATAATTAAAAAAAGAAAGTAAAAAGTAATTACAATAAAAAAATAAAAAAGCTCAAATCTTCCTTTGTTATTTTAAATTATTAAAAAAAAAAAAAAAAAAAAAAAAAAAAATCAACAGATGCTTAACTCCAGTGAAAGGCAAAAAATATTTAGTAAAGGTGCAGCCAACATCTAGAGATAAACCACTTGCAGTCCAGTAATGCAATCTCAGCCCCCAGTGAGGTTAGCTGTCACTAATTTTAGTCTGATAAATCAATGCAAATAGAATGTCCACAAAACCTGAACACATCAAAGGAATTAACCACATACAAATTGTGCTTCTTGTAAACTGCCTCAGGAAACTTTGCCATGAGAGAGAGAAAAAAAAGCATATCTCAAAGATTTATTGTCAAGTTAGGTGGCTGATGAAAGAAAAAGAGTTACTCTCCACCCAACACCACCACCAGGCAGTTCAAGTTGGGCTTCCTCTTATAACACAAGGAAGTTTTGACATTCAGCATATAGTGAGTGACAAAGGGAACTGGTTTCCTACCACAAAATGAGGAGGTTAAGAACAATGTTGAAAAAATGCTGTCTTCAAAGTGAAGCCATGTTTGAATGAACAGCAAAAGTAAAAGACAACATATTTCAACCCACAAAAATTGAGATACAATTTTAGCAGCAGTAAACTTGTGTCAACTAAGATGTACAAGAAACAAATTTGTCTATATTTCTGAGATGAGGTAGTATTTACAGTATTTATATTATTCGGACTATTGTCCTCATCTTTGTTGCCATTTGTATGACATTTCAGCAGTTGTACGCTTCAGCCTTCTAGGAATTACAAACAGAACACTTTATTACAATCACTGGGGTATAACATCTCCATCTCTTTTGCATAGAGCCACTTTTTTGGTAGTCATGAGTTATCTCCCTCTAACCCTGTAAGTTACTTGTTCACAACTGCTGTAGTCTGGTATTGAACTTTGGGTCAAGTCTCAGGAACTAACCAATGTTTATATCCACTAGGCCATGTGTCCTTAAGGAATAAGAACTGAATTTTTGGGACTTATAAACCTAGCATTCAGTAACCCTTCTTTTTATTTTTTTTACCAGAGTTCATATTGCAATTTTTTGATGTTAATGGTTTTCTCTAGTATTTTTTACCAGAGCTCATATTGCAAAATTGACACTACTGATTTATACTGGCACTCTATATTACTGGTTCCCATATTGTGTTCATCTCTACTCTTGGACGACTTAGGAGATTTTTGTAGCCTAGCATATGTGCTGATTCCTTAAGTTTACGTAGTTTCCAGTGGCGTTCTCTATCGATTATTTCAACTTCATCCCATAGGGGGCGGTGATTCCCTCTCTCCCTCCGTGTTTGGTCAGGTACGCCTAATTTTTCTATCTCCTTTTGTGTTACGGTCTTGCGATGTTCTTGTAGCCTTACATTGAGGGGGTGGCTTGTTTCTCCTTTATATTTCTTTCCACAGCTACATGGAATGACGTACACACAGTCCTTATTCATTTCCTCCTCTGTTGGGAGTCTTACTCAGGAGAGGTACCTGCAAAGTGTAGAACCACTTTTTAAGATTGTCCTGATGTTATATGGACCACAAATCCTTTGAATAACCCCATTTCGCATAGGGTAGAAAGACCGAGGTTGTTTTCTGAGAGTTGTTATCCTCATGCATCCTCCCTTCCACATATGACTCTGGGTTGCCATTTATGACTTTTGCTCGATGTTGAAAGCAGCAGACAATCACTTTCTTTACATTGTATGTGTGGTGGGAGTTGAAGTTGAGGTATTGTCCGGTGAATGTTGGCTGATGTTTTGAACCCCACCTCTGTTCGAGTTATTAGCACATCCAGTTATGCCAGCTTGTTATCACTCTTTTGCCATACTGAAGCGTATGGATGGTCTTACTGAGTTAACGTGGTCCAGTAGCATCTGGACCTCCTCCTGGTGTGACCAGATGTTGGATATAGATGTTGGTTAGTTCCTGTGACTTGACCCAAAGAGTTGTGAGTTCAATACCAGGCTACAGCAGTGGTGAACAAGTAACTTACAGGGTTAGAGGGAGATAACTCATGACTACTAAAAAGAGGCTCTACACAAAAGGGATGGAGATGATACCCCAGTGGTTGTAATAATGGGTTCTGTTAAAAATTCCTAGCACCTGAAAGGCCGGAGCGTACAATGGCCGAAATGGCGTACAAATGGCAACAAAGATGAGGACAATAGTCTGAATAATGTAAATACTGTAAAAAAAAACAAATTGTGTATAAAAAAAGCCAACTGTTCAAATACAAAGTAAAAGCAGATTTTAAAAAAGAATGGTTGACAGATTAACCTTTGAATTTTCTGGAGGTGATTTTGTTGGCAAAGTAAAATTCAATCTCCTCACTGCAAATGACTCAGATGAATGAATGAATGATAGTGTGTTTGAATTATGTAGTTGTGTTGTCATATCCTGCATTATGGCAGTAGACAAGAAAGCAATAAAAAAAAGAAAAGAAAAAAGATTCTCTTTACAATGAAGCTGAAAGTTTTGTTTGTACCTAAAAACACGAGTAAACTCAATTTCTTTTTTAAAAGTATAGAATCAAAATTGGGTGGGATCTGTCATGCCTAACTGCACTTTGGGCAGAAAAAAGGTGGTCATAAATGTTACTTGAATATTTCCAACATCAACAATAAAAAAAAGAAAAAAAGGGAAAATAATGATATAATAAAACTGTTAACTTTCTACAAATAAAGATTGAAAAGAAATTATCATCAATACTAGAAAGAGCTATAACATTTAGTGAACTTGAGAAGTTTAAGAATTTTCTAAAAAATCTTTTTTGACTAAATACTGACTGTTTCTTGATTGAAAAAATGTAAATTTTACCATTCTTAAAATTTATATCACTGCAAAGGGCATAAGAATCTTAAATGATGGTGGGCATTGTTATTGTCATCACCAAGCAAGTATCTCCAAATTTGTCACCTTTTCCTATTAAAGAAGTTGAAAACTGAGCAACACTTAAAGTCTACCAAATATGTAGAGACAAGGAAGGCTCAAGAATGTAGCAACCTAATTATAAAGATAAAAGTAAAAATGGGATCAGTATAGTTTGTGGGCAAAAAAAAAAAAAAAAAATTATTGAGGGGGTACAAAAACAAGTTTACAGGTTTCTAAAGAAAAAGAAAGTGTGTGGTGTGGGGAAATGTTTTATCGTTGAAACTTTGTAGGAATGAGATGACTAAGCTGGTTCTCTTCAGCTGAACAAGAATGGAATAATTTACAATAAAGAAAGGAACAAATCTGAGCAAGGTTGGAGCCAGGCATGATGAGTAGCCAACTAGTAGAGAAGTAACGACAACAACAACAACACATGCCTAGCAAGGGAGCCTCATTAGCAGGACAATTAGACCAAAGCTATTAATTGTAGACAGCCTAACAAATCAAAACAATTGCAAAAAAACAAAAAGTTTTTTTTATTAATAAAGCGGTTGATGTCATCATTAAAAATGACAATCTTTGATTATCTGGATATCGGTCAATAAAGAATCAATTGTTTTCAACCAAAAGAGCTGACACAATAGAAATATTCAAATATTTCAAGTCTTTACAAATAGTGACTCATCATTACCGATGTGAAAGCAACATTCACTCAAAAGTGGTCCGGTTGCTAAAGAGACGTCTATAACTTAATGCTTTTATATTTTCACAAAAGTCTCAACCATTCAGTACCAAATGGTACTGACAAGCCTCCACAACCCTGCACCCCACAGCCTACCTTTATTTCCACACATCCAGACACAAGAGTGACAAAATCAACTGATAATATTTGGAGAATGTAGTTTTATTCATATGTGCTGATGGAGCAGAAGAACATAACATTGCGGAACAAGACTGTTCTTGAATAAAGAACAGTTTTGTCGAGAGAAGACAAAAAAGAATTCCACCGAAGAAGGACATTATAATAACATTTGACTGAAGGCCTCAGTAAAACTTAATTTCAAATCTGGACAACTGTGTGGCTTGCAGGCATTATCACATTGAAACATCAGGTATTTTGATTGCTATGTGTTGTCTGTCCTTCAGTATGGCAGTGAATGCTGGACAGTATCATCAAAGATGAAGGAAAGACTTGATGCAACTAAAATGTGATTCTACAGAAGGATGCAGGACATAAAGTGGAGGATCAGTTCCATATTACAATCAATATATAAACTGACCCCTCACTTTGTGGTCACAGCAGTTACTATACATTTATATTCCCTGAGATCCAAAAGTACAAGGATGCATTCCAGGAGCTGAGAAGTGTTGTAACGAAAAACGGAAAGTGCGACACAGAGATCCAAAGGCGAATTGGCATGGCAAAGGAAGCATTCCAGAAGTTGAATAAAGTATTAAGAAACAGGACAATTTCATTAGAAACAAAGAAGAGAGTACTGGATTGCTATGTGTTGTCTGTTCTTTTAATATGGCAGTGAATGCTGGACAATATCATCAAAGATGAAGGAAAAACTTGAAGCAACTGAAATGTGGTTCTACAGAAGGATGCTGCGAATATCATGGATCGAGATTGTGAGCAATGATGAGGTTTTGGAAATGATGGAAACAAAAAGGAAATTAATACTGAGCATCAGGAAGAGACAGCTGAAGTTCCTGGGACATGCAATGAAGAAGGAGGGCTTGGAGAACCTGATACTAACAGGCCAGACAGAGGGAAAAAGAGATAGGGGAAAGCAACGGATAACATATTTAAAGGACCTAATCAGGTGGATAACGGAATGAGAGTTGCATGGTGTAACAGAAGGCGTGCTCAGAGCCACCAGGGATAGGGAAATGTAGAAAGCCATGATCGCCTACGTCCTGATGGGACAGGGCACATAGAAGGAGAAAAGGTAAGTTAAGCAATGGTTAGTACTTAGATAGGTAACCACTTGGGAATATTAGGTACTGTAAGTTTGGACATGCAACTGGTGTAATGGATTACTGATTGGAATTTGAAATCAGAGAGCCAAGTCCTAAACCCAATTGTGTTTGTTATATTCACCTGTGTAAATATTGACTGCCCCTTAACTATGGATTAATTATTAAAATTTGTATCAGCAAATCTTTACCTTTGAAAATAATTTCTGCCTTAACCTGCAATAAGATTGATAAGCCATAAAAAAAAAAAACAAATGAACCAAGCCATCAAAGGCAATTAGGAGAAGAAAAATGAATTATATAGTCTTACGTTGATGACAATTCAGTTTCACGTATTATGAAATCATTAGGTGCATTTTTCCAATTGACAGTTTAATAGATTTGAATTTAAGTTCCCTTGATGTTCATGGGAGTTAAACTTTATAAAGTTAGGTTGCTTCTTTTTTAATACAAGATTAAAAATTTAAGTATTCTAAGATTACATGTAGGTAAAAGATTGAAATTAAGATTTTAATTAAAATTAAACTTTAAAATAAAAAAAATATTAAAATGCAGGGAGATGAAATCAAAGGGGTGTAATGCATAATTATTAACAGTTTGCAGTGGGGAGTAAAGAAAGAAAGAAAAGAGGGGGAGAAGTAAGGAAGTGAGAAAGAAAGAAGCAAACGTATAGAAGAATCTACATCAATCAAGGGTCTAAGAATTTAAGTATTTTTTCTATGGCATCATGTGGTCGTTAAATTGCCTTTTTTGTTTAGTAGATTAGAATTATGTATATAGTTTAAGATGACAAGTTCTTCTAAAAGCATAATCTAAATCTGTCTCCTTTTCCATTGTAAAATCTAGATTCAGCAACAATATTCCAGGCATGAAGCTGAGTTGTGCTATCGACTTGGGACAGGATATATATATATATTTTTTTTTCTAAACATATACTGTTAAATATAAGAGACAATGAATGTCTTATGTTTAATCATGAGCCGTTCTAAACGTCGTATTTTGGCTTTAATTTTAGGTGAAAATAAAGACAAAAATTCCCCAACATTTGGATAATTTTTTTATTAAGTTGTTTCTAAGCTTTCGGCTCACATAAGCCATCTTCAGAGAGGTTATTAAGACGATAACACAATAACATCCACCATCAGCGAAAGCTTAGAACCAAACTAATAAAAAAATTATCCAAATGTTGGAGAATTTTTGTCTTAATTTTCACCTGAAATTAAATCCAAAATACGATGTTTAGAACGGCTCATGATTAAACATAATAGCATTGTCTCTTATATTTAACAGTATATGTTTAGAAAATTATTTGCTGCCTTGATACACTATATATAGATAGATAGAGATAGATAATAGCCTTGTTTATAACACATTGAGCATTGTTTTATTAACACCTGAATAATAATATTATACATGTGTGCACCTTTATTAATTTACGGAAGTATATATTACAGATACATAAACTGGTGCACTCAGTGTGCCAAAATGTCTCAAAATAACTCTTTTCAGGTTTTCAAGTCTTTCTCCTAAATTGGTTGCCAAACAAGGCTATAGAGTCTGTCCTGCTATAGACCAATAGCAGGGAGGAAAGGAAATAAATTTTATATCCTCCCCAAGGGTGTCTGCATGTAAGACAATGCAACAAATTAAAACGCAGCTTTTGGATTTCTCATTTCAAGCTGCTACACACACGTCCGTTCGTAAGTGAGTGAATGAATGAACGAACGAGAGAGATTAGTAAGAAAAGTGAAACTAGAATCATGGAGACAGTGAACAATGTCTTTATTGTTCAAGTATTTAGGAAGCGCCTTATCGCAAATAGAGACTTAAATCCATTGCTGGCCAAGTAAAGGCAGACAGCAGACATTTGTATTCTTATCAACTGGAACAAGCCATTCATTGCATTCGCCTGTTCCACTTACCTATATTCTCTTGGACTTCAAACAATATACAACGCTCTCCACAATTATGTCTTATTCTCATCTTCATCAATGACTGAGAAGATGAACGAACAAGAAAATGTACAACCAAATATGGACATGTGGTCAACAATTCAAGAACGAAAGACTTTTTTACTTTTAATACCAACATCTGAAGAGTAAATCTGCAACAAGTGAAAATAATATATTCATGTTTGTGTGTGCGTGTACTTTGCTTTGATGTGGTGAATTCTCTGAATTTTGGGGGATGAGAGGTTGTTATTTACAATCTTACTAATATCCTCATCTTTGCCATGAGAATTACAATTCTTCATTTGTGCCCAAGAGCCTTCAAAGGCCTGTTGTCTTGTTTTGGGAAACCTTGAGGAAATTTTGAACCTGAGACCTTTATTCAGTATCCAGGGACAGATTATTCTCATTTACGATGTGAGACAAGTTCCTCTAGGTCTTCAGGGTCACATGTTTTTTGACCTTATGTAGCTACCATTTGCTAGCAGTCATTAAGATTTTGATAACTGGACTGCGTTAGTACAAAGATATTTAGACATAGTGAAAATGGGATTAATAGTAATGCAGTACTGGAAAGTCAGTTAACCAAAATATTTTTAACATGGACAACAGAATGAGAAAAATATCTATCTTTGTTCAGTTCGAAATTACTTGGATCAGGAGACAGCTGAAGAAGACTAAAGGCACAATAGCTGAAACATTGTGATACTAGCAAAGATACAGATACTGCATTATTTACAATTAAACTAATCAAAACTTATAAAGCTTCTGCAAATCATTTATGATTTGTTACATTTATGAGAAAAGTGTTTGTAGGCATAAAAATACCACTCATCAAAAGCCAAGTACAGTAATCTAAAAGTGGGGGTATTAAAGGCAGCAGCAGTAATACAATATATTTAGAATTTGTAATTGTCAGGTGCTTTTGTTTTTAAGCACTTTTATGAATATGAATCCAGAATCAAAACAAAGCATTTGTAAACGATTGTGTGGATTTAATAGAGACAATTACAGAAATTTTATCGTCAATGAGTTTGTATTCATAATGTGCAGCTTTCATCTTCAAAAGTAGTGAGGTTGTGATCTGCAAGTTAATTTCTAACATCACTTTTTTTTGTTCCTGTCAACATTTTCTGCCTCCTCAATACAAGCACACACAGACTGTAGGTTTTTTTTGTTTGGTGGATTTACATAATAAATCTCCTCAATTTCGGTTAGTCAAAATGAATGATGAATTTGGAGAGAGACTGATATGACATTTAGAAAAGGGAAAGATTGAGAGCAAATTGATGAAGTGGTAATGAAACGAGTGGTTAACTCTTGGTTATTATGACTGGTTAATAGATTTTGTCGAACAACTCTTTGGTCAAAATATCATTCCTGGCTTCAAAAGTCAGGTGTCAGTAGAATTAGTGCCAATTCAGGTTTATTCAATTTCAACAACAAAAGATACTAGGAAGAAAAAAAAGAAAAAGAAAATTCTAGACTTAGATTGTGGTAGGGGCACATCCCCGAATGCTCATTACTGACCATTGCTAAAAATCTCGGGTTTTGAAAAGCCGACAAAAATGTTTAGAATAACAATTAGAAGGAATTCAAACATTGGTTTAAAAAGTCCGTAACTACATGACCATCTTGAAAATATTCTAAGTATTGCAGTCATGTTTCCCAAAATAAGAAATTGTTATTTTTTACATGAATTCTATTTTGAGACTGCGAAAATTTTCTTCTAGAAAATTGTTTGGTTTAATTTTCTACACTAGAAATTGATTCACTCACTGTCTTTGGGATTTAAAATTCTCAATTTAGGAAATTTGTATTTAGCAAGTTCTGCAATGAAAAAAAAAAAAAAAGAAAATAACAAAACATGACTGATGTGCAAGCTGGTTGCTTATTGTTGAAACTTTGAATGAAACTAGAACTAAACTATATAAATTTCTACTTGCCACCCCGCCATTGCTTTTGCCACCAAATTAAGATTACCAAACATGAAGAACATTTTCTGTCAATTTATCCAATAATTCTTCATATATCTAAGGGGGTGACTTGAGTACAGCAGTTTAAAAAAAACATTTTAATGTTTTTTTTTGTTTTGTTTTTTCTTTGAAGACTGCAAAAAATTCGAAAGTAGTAATAATAAAAGATGAAAAATCCAATGTCACATTTTAGAAGAAGTAAAAATCAATAAAATAAAAATTTATAAAACTTTACTTCAAGAAAATGTTCAAAGGTCAATTATAAGAGAACAGTAACAAGTTGGGTTGCAAAACATAGTTAATTGTGAAAGACAATGCACGTTATTTTGACATTTCTTTTATCTTTTGAATTTTGAAGGTTAAAAAAAGAAAAGAAAAATCATTTTCACTTATATCGTGTTTGTAGATGAAATAAAAATTACAATAAAATTATTGTCTATATTTTTACGATGAGGTATTTACATCGTTTGTGACTGTTGCCCTTATCTTTACTCTCACATTTACATCATTTCAGTCACTGTACACACTGGCCTTCTTCAGGTGATATTTGTAAAAATTTCAAACCAAACCATTTATTTCAGCACGGAGGGTGGGGAGAGAGTAGTTTGTTTTAATTCTGGGTGCCATACTTTTTGGATATCTCAGTTTTAGTTAATTCACCTTTTGAGAAATTGCCAAATTTTTCTCCTCTCCACTGAAGCTAGAGATTGAACAAACAACTCTTGGGGTCAACAAGTCACTTTTTCAATCATTCAATCAGCCAATACTTTTCCCCAAAAGTGTCTGAGTGTGAGTGAATTTTTTTAGACCTATAAAACCTATTTGCTCAGTAACCATTTTTTACCAGTGCTCATATCACATTGTTTTTTTTTCCCATAATTTTCCACTTCATTTTCTTTCTGTATTACTGGTTCTTATATTGTGTTCATTTTTATTTTTGGCCAGCTTATGAGATTTTTGCAAACCAGCATGCACAGCGATTCATTAAGTTTTTGTATTTTCAGTGGCTGTCCTGTTTATTATTTCAGCTTCATCTCACAGATGGTGATGATCTCCCATTTCTGTTCATATGTGGTCACCCAGGTCTGATTTTTCTATTCCCTTGTGTGAAGGTCCTTATGAGTGTTCCTCTAGTCTTATCTTAAGGGGATGACATGTTTCATCTTGATATTTCTTGCCACACCTGCATGGGATTGTGTACACAAAATTCTTAGTCATGTTCTTCTCTATGGGTGGGGGTCTTACTTGGAAGATATGTCTGTGTAGTATTGAACCACTCTTGAAGATTGTACTGATGTTATAGGAACCAGAAATCTTATTTTTAAGCTTTTCATCTAGAGTAGGCAGACGATGGTTGTTTTCTAAGTGATATCATCTCGTACCTTTCTATCTCTGTTTGGGTGGAGGATGCAAACCAGATTCCATGATAGACTATTGCTTATACTGACCACACTTTGTTCATGTGTCTGGGTCGACATGACTTTTGCTCAAAATTGTAGGTAGTAGACAATCCCTTTCTTTACACCATATGGGTGGTGAGAGGCAAAGTGAGAGTATTATTATACAGATGCCTTAAATTTATGCTCTGTTTGAGAGATTAGTAAATCCAGGAATACTAGTTGTTTTCTTTCTCCATTGTGAACTGTATCGATGACCATATGGAGTTCACATGGTCTAGTAGTGGCTGGATATCTTGGGACCAGAGCATGAAAGTGTCATGTACATATCTCAGCCATATAACTGGCTTTTGTGATGTTTGATTCTAATGCCATTTCCTCAAAATATTCCATTAGCCATTGCTGGTGATAATGGAGAGCCCATTGCCAAGCCTTCATCCTGTTGATATATGTCTGATCCTATTTTGAAGTATGTTGTTTGTGTATAAGAAGTAATTTCCATCAGGTTATCCCCAGGTATGTTTTCTGAGAGGGCAGAGCCTCCTCCATGGGTATCTTGGTGAACAAACTCATGTCTGAGGTCACCAGCTGGTTGGATCAGATGGGAACGTTTTGTATTATTTCCACTAAGTGGGTAAAATTTCAGATATATGATCATGATTTTTCTATTAACTGGTCAACTATATCCACAAGTAACTCAGAGGGTGGCATGCAGAGCTTTAACTGCTAAGAATTCGCCCAAGAAGAATACCGTCTTTGTGAATTTTGGAGAGACTGTATATGTAAGGTCATTCAGTTAAGTGCCATATGTGATACACGCTTTGGGCGATCATGTCTCAAAAGACATATGACTGACTGGGCAGAAGATTATTTCGCAGTAGGTTGCCATTGCTTTCTGCAGTAGACTGGTTGCCAGCCAAGGCTACAGAACCCAATCTGTCCTATTATTTAACCTATAACTGGAGGGAAGAGACTGATTAATACCTTTCCCAAGAGTATTTGAGCGTAAATGAATGCAAGGAATTCAACTGGAATTTGAACTCGGTAAGATAGCTTGCTGTAATATGACAAATGTCTGCATGTCTTAGGTGTGAAGTGGTAGTTATTGTTGATTAGGATCTACAATGACCCCCCAACATTTTTTTTTTCAAAAAGTGTCTTGAAACAAAGAGTCAGCCCTTGACCTTTATAGATAGAACAAAAATTTGGAGAGTTACTAAAACTGAGATCTCCAAAGGCAGGGTATGCAGAATTAGAACAATCTACTCCTGCAAATTAAATAAAGGGTTCAGTTTGAAATTGCAACAAATATTACCTGAAGAAGGGTGGAGTATACACCAGCTGAAATATGAATGTTACAGTAAATATGAGGACAACAGTTTGACAATGTAAATAATAATTACTCTCTCTCTTACTATATATATATATATATATATATATATATATATGTGTGTGTGTGTGTGTGTGTGTGTCAGAGTAAATAAATTGCAAACAATATGTTTGCTTATTTTTAATAAAATCCATTCATAATCATGGATAATCTTTCTCGTATTATAATCAAAAGATGTCAGAAATGAGCTGTAATGTTGACAGATGTTATTTTCATTCATTTCCATGTACTTTCAACCTCTTTCCAATGTCACCTTCAGGAAAGTGAAAGAACAGGTAGATTAAAGCTCACTGTTCAAACATTTACATTTATAAAGAGTGTTCAATACAAAGTAGAGTTGAATATTGTAATTTTATTACAATGATTTATAAAAGCATTATATCACTACATAAAAATTTTCATGTTTCAGAACAAAATCTAATAAAAAAAAACAAAAAACTTAAAATCCTACCTACTGTTAAAATTATTTTCTACTCATTTAAACAATGCATGCTCTCACTATGTATTGTATCCAGACAAAATTGAAAAGTGACATAACTTGACATCAGGCCACTGCTTCCTTTTGCAACCCAAATCTTCAACTTCATAGTTCAACCTAGTTCTCATTTTTGATTGAACAATATTGACACACCTACAAGCATATTCTCAACTACCATTCCTTAATTTTCTAAATAACCATGAATTCATATTACATTTTCTAAATAAATCATTTTCACCATTTATTTTTAAATATCACCTGAAGAAGAACAGTATTGTTCTGAAACATGAATATTTTTATGTAGTGATATAATGCTTTTATAAACCATTGTAAGAATATATATATATATATATATATATATATATATATATATATATATATATTAGTCAGTAAGGGCATGTGCCTGAGTGGTTATAACATTTGCTTTCTGACCATGAAGCCTGGTTTCAAATTTTACCATGGTTGATTTGTCAGGAAGATGATTTCTTGATATTATTGGTCTTGAGGAGGCGATTCCAGCAAGTGACACCTTTGGAAAATGTCTGGAAACAATACCACAGGTTGACCCAAGTCTTTTGAGTGAATTTGGGTAGATGGCTCTCTTTGAGGAGCCTTTGATGGTTGGGCTTTGCTCGAAGTCACAAGTCATCGTGACTTAGGGTTTCAGTGTCCTGGCTTTGTTTAGACTGTTGTTTATACTCGATAATGCACTCTCTTCCAGAAACTAAAATCTGCTCAGTATAGTTGCAATATAAACCACAAGTGGGCTCTATGGGTGTTGAACAAACACAAGTGTGCCTGATCAGGCGTCTACAATGGGGATTAGCTAGCCGCCCCAGTAGATGAGTAATCTCGAATACAAGTGGTCATTTCAACCCCAAGCAAGGCAATAAATCCATTAAGATTAAAAAGGTATACCTAGTGTTAGAGAATATGAAAAAAACTAGTAGCAAGGGAGAAAACAATGAAAGAAGAATGGTTGATATTGCATTAAAATTTTTGAAGATCAAATTTGACTGGAAAGCAAGGAGCCAGAAGAGAGTTCCACAAGCAAGAAGTGCAAGAGAAGAAACTGTTAGCATAGAACTTACAGTTACATCTTTTGACCATTTCAACTACAAATTGATGAAACCTTGCCTCCAGTATAATCAAATCTAGGTAGCATAGTGGAAAGTTTATCAGAACAATTAGCATGAAAGTATTTATAAAAAAAACAAAACAAAAAAAAAACACAGTGAAGCTATGTTATAGCAGTGGGAAAAGGACTGAAGCAGAGATGCAAGGTGAGGACAAGTAACATTGCAGATTCTTTGGATTTTATCAAGTATCTCAAAATATATAACAGGATCACCAGACAAGATGGGGAAGGAATATTCAAAACAAGGACAAATGGAAGGCTTATAAATATCTAAGTGAGATTATGACAAGAAATATTGTATAACTTGTATAATCAAATTTCTAAGCTGCAGACTTAGCAAGTGGTTCAATATACTCTTTCCACTCTTGCCAGCTGAAAATGTTCATCCAAGAAAACGCAATGAGTCACTCTTCTGGAGGTTAGCATCAGCCATGTTGATTGAAGGCAGAAAAGCTTCTCTCAGATGATTAAAACAAGACAGTTTCGTTTTGGAGGTGTTAACATTAACGAGCCACTTGTTATAAATTGGGGACAATTTAACCATAGCACCCTGCAGGAAAAACCCAGTCATGACTGTCAGACAATTTCTGCAACCACATCACCCCTCTACATCTGGCCACCTAACTCCCCAGACAGCACCTCCCTCCCAATTGATTATTATGCGAGGGTTGCTGTTGAGGAAGAAAACAACAAAACTCCTTGTAACACCAAAGATGAACTGAAGGCAAATATTATGGTAGCATTCATCAATTTAAACAAGGAGACTGTCCAGAAGAGATGCAGGAGATTCCAAAGTCATCTGGAGGCTGTCGTTGAAGACAATAGTGATTTTATTCAATAAATTTACTCTGTTGTATTTCAAAATATTTTTGTATAATTTGGGTAAATATATCTTTTCAAACAAGATGTCAGTGTTATTTTCATTTTTGCATAATTTAGATCATTTAACCATTGCACTGTGTGTGTGTGTGTGTGTGTGCGCGCATTTTAATCTGAATCATCCCATGCAAGGCAGTAAAGCCACTAAAACACAAGAAGTTACAGGGTGTGGAGGAATCAGGAAGAGAACCATTTATAATGAGCTGCAAGAGAAAAGAGTAATCAGAAGAAGAGTAGATAGAGCAGATTAAAGTTGGTTGGAAAGCATGGAATTGGAAGAGAGTTCCACAAATGAGAAGTGCAAGAAAAGAAACTGTTAGCACAAAACTTTTTGGCACATCTAGCCAGTTTAACTGTAAACTGATGAGATCTTCATGCCCATCTAGTACCGGACCATAGCAGAGAGCTCATCTGAAGAATTACTATGAAAGTCAGTCAATCAAGTGCCATACGTGATACATGCTTGGGGCGATCATGTTTTGAAAGAGACATGACTGATTGGGCAGAACGTTATCCTGCAGTAGGTTGCCATTGCTTTCTACGATAGACTGGTTGTCAACCAAGGCTATAGAACCCAATCTGTCCTGTTATTTAACCCATAACTGGAGGAAAGAGGCAGATTAATACCATTCTCAAAGGTATTTGCACGTAAGTGAATGCAATGAATTCAACTGGAATTTGAACTCGGCTACCCGATTTCTTGTTCTGAGTCGATATCCACTGCACCACAACGCACTATGAAAGTATTTATAGAAAATGCACATGGAGGCAACCTTAGGGCAGTGGGAAAGTCACTGAAGCCGAGATACCAGATCAGGACCAATAATATTGCTGATTCTTCTCTGGATCTTATCAAGAAGCTCAAGGTAAATAGCAGGCGCACTAGTTCATGAGTGGCAGCAATATTGTAAGCATGGACAGATTGTAGACTTATGTTAGATTCTGGAGAGAAAACTTATTTTGTACAAAATGAACAAACATTTTTAACAGTTGACCTAGCAATGGATTCAATATAATCTTTCTACTTCACGTTAGCCTGAGAACGTGTAATGAGTCACTTTCCTGGAGGTTAGCATCAGCCATGCCGATAAGGGGTACCTCTGATGATTAATGGAGAGAAGTCTAGTTTTGAAGGCGTTTAAAGTAACAAGCCATCTTTTTGCCACAGTTAACAACAGTCTTGAGGCCATTTTGGACATCAGATGCCATTCGGACCCCTACTATCAAAGCAAAAGATTATATGGTTGTGTTGTCAGTGTAGATACCAAAATAAGAGCTGATATCAGTGCAAAGGTCATTAATGAAAACTAAAGATGGCATTGGAATAAGAATTGAGCTGACAGGAGGAGACCAATGTCGGTATGAAATGATTTACATGTGTAACCATTCAGGATAACTTTCATTTCACGATTTAACAGGAAAGACTGGATAAGCTCCAAAATGCGGAGACACTGTAACTTTTCAGCTTGTGGAGAAGACCTGTGTATGCCAGATCCCGTCAAAGGCTTTCGAGATGTCCAATGCTACAGCCTGGGGATTCATCATTTGTATCTAGAGAACGATAGACTCTGCAATTATTGTCAATACATCAGTAGAAAATGCACTACAATGAGAGATGATGAATCAGTTTGGCATTGATTAGGGCCTCTAAGAGTTTCCAATAAAAGAGGTTGAAGGTTAATAGGTTGATAGTTGAAAGAGTCAGGCAGTTCACCAGAGTTCTTAAAAACTGGAACCACAGATGATAGCTTCCAGCAGGCAGGAGAGCAGGAAACTATGTAGCATTAATTATAGTTTAGAGAGTACAGGTGCCAATTTGAGAGCACACCTCTTAATGACTATTACAGAGATGTCATTGGGTCTACATGTTTTGTGCTTAGAGATGATAGCAGTAACCATAGAGGGGATTATATGTATATCACTCAACAGACTCAGTTCTAGGTGGGAAGTTAGACAGGGATACTCCAGATGAGTCAAGTGTAGAGTTTGAGGAAAATTTATGGGCAAAGCATTCAACTTCATCGGCAGAGGATGTTAACACCTCAAACTGGTTGAAGAGGGGGGAGTGAATAGAAACTTTGCACTTATTTAATACCCTATTGCAGAGCTGCTAGTAATCAAGGTTGTTAGAGGATATGCAAGGCCACATTCTCTCGGCAAACAAAACTCTTCGAGGACTCGACTACATTTACTACAAATATCAATGAATAAGCAACTGTTATGAAGAAGGCTGTCACACTTAGTGCAGCCAAGAATAGTGGTTCCTCTGTACTATAGCGGCCGAGCCTGCTGGTTTGAACCATGGAGAGGGCAATATAAGTTGTCGAGCCAAGTACAAAATATGAAAGGAAATATTCTAGAATCTATCCTTTGTGAATGATCATACGTGGTAACTTTTATAAACTGTCAAAAGGTAAGGAATAATTTTTTTAAAAAAAAATATTGTAATTACTAATTAGGTCAACTGAAGAAAGATTTGATTTCAAATTCATTTTTGAGCTTTGAAAAATGGAAAGCAGAAATAATTGGAGAAGAAATACATTGGTTTTGTTTTAATGGTTGAGTAAAATGACCACTAATTTCTAAATTCTAAGAATTAAGGAAAAGTTTAATAGAAATCCCACCTGCCAAAATTAAAGAAAATTTTCAAAGTCATTGGTAACAGTTAAGAAAAAGTTCCTGCATTCCTTTATATTCAGCAAAAATTTGTTTTGTCAAGTGTTCGCTAATCTCACAGTTTGACAATAAACCTAAGACAAGAACCATTTTTTGCTGATAGACATAGATTGTATAAAATTTCCACTACTGTATATTGGCAAAACATCCAGAAACCTCAAAAAAAGTTTTTATGAGTATCGCAGTGATATCTTATATAACAAAAATTTAAACAAACTTGTAGTTAATAAATGCCGGTGTGATTAGAAGAGAAAAAGATTTAAGAAAATGCATTGAGAGTTGAGCTAATTTTACAGTTCTCAGAAACAAAATTAAGACAATGATCATATATAATATCACCGTACATCACAAAAGCAATAGTAGCACAATGCGGTATACAAGCTAACAGAGAAGAAAACAAATCTACTCAGAGTGAACAGATTTAAAATCCAATAGACATCAATGGCTCTAATATATATTTATTCAGCAATAATAAATTACTGAAAATTATTTTTTTAGTATATTAAAAGAAAATATTAAGAAGCATTGTTAGATAAGCAGCACTTATTTACAGTTTCTTTAAAAGACAGTTTTTGTTGGATGTCGGAGTTCAAAAGATCAAATTTTTTAATTTGTCTCAAAATTGTAGATCACAGGAAATCTCTGAAATACTGAAATTGTTTGGCCATCAATTTTCCAGTATTCAGTTCTTAAAAGTTTCTCATCCTTGGATTTTGTTTATCTATGGCGTAGATCAAATTACGAGTGTATGTTAAATATTATTTGCACTTTTGCCATAAATATTTATATAAGAGTGTGAATAATTTTTAATTTTCCTCTCCTTGTAGGTTTTCTTTTTTTGTTGTTGTTTCACTTGGGATGGTTTAGTTTTTATCAAAAAATTATTTCAGCAAATCCACCCCTCCCTGAAGTCAACTTTATTTTTAAGCCAGGAATAAATAAAGCCAAACAAATTGATACAAATTGTTTTTTCTGTCTTTTTATTATCATGAGACAAAAGTGTGACTAAGTGTAAATTAATGCCCATTTGGCTGTTGACTTTAGGTTAGAAAATGAAAAAGAAACCCTGGAAATTCCAATTTATGAAAGGAATAGAGGGGGGGGGTGACAAACTTGTTATCAGTTTTGCACTTGTTTAATTCAGAGGCTGAGAAGCTGTAAGCAAAGAGTCCCTGACAGTGGTACTTCTTATCTCCTAGGAAGAAAGAGAGAGAGAGACTCATGGCTTGTATTAGATTTAATGGACAAGATAAAGGGGCCAAGAACTAGAGAGAAGTAAAAAAAGAATGAAAAGGAGGGAAAAAATAATTAAAGATGGTGGAATCAAACAATCATTCTTTATTGACAGATAAACAGCAGTTTTGTGGTTGGGCCTGTACCTAAATAAAAGGAGTGACAACCTTTCTTGAATTTTTTATACAAAGTGGGACAAGAGATTCTTTCAAAGAATTCTATTTAGGTCAAACGCCAAATTGATCTAAGGAATTTGTAATCATGAAATCTTGGTGGTGTGGGTATAAATGATCAACATTAACAATAACATTAGGAAAAAAAAAACAAAATATTTGACATGTAAAGTCCTTTGACAAAAAAAAGTTAGTAGGCCAGAGTTCATATGCATGATAGATCTTTAAAAAGATTAATAATTGTGTTGATGTTTTTTTACAACTATTAGCACTGGTTATTATCTTAAATGTCATGTTTTTAGGTTTGTCTTTTACCAGAACCTAATTATGAACGCTCTGTCACTCCAGGACGATAGTAATCATGGTTTTCCACGACTTCCTATCCTTCATAGCTCTAAATAACGATTGACTTCCGAGAGTTCTATTATCCACTTACACAAATCCGTTCAGTAGATTATTCAGTTTCGTCTCACCCCTCCTGAGAGTTAAATTCTCTAAGCACCTTTTCCTCATTCATTTCATGCAACATATCTTGATTGAAAGTCAACAAAGTTTCTTTCAAAGATCAGCTGATGGACAAGTTTGGAAATTGATAAAAGTCTGAACACAACCAACTTTACATGTTTAGACAGAAGAGTCCATGGGTTATCATTAAATCACTTAAACCCAATTTGTCAGTTTTGATAAATAATCTTATTTTATTTTCTACTGTTCAAAAGAATTGGTTAATTCCATGAAAATTTCTACTTGAACAGAACCTTATTTCATTAAAGCAAAATTTCTATCTTGTAAAATTGTAGCCGATTCTGATAAATAATAATTCTTGGGATGGGAAATTGAAAAGATTCTTTATCTTCCAAACATCAACTTTAAAAAGTGGGAATTTCAATTGTAAAACTAAAATATAATTTTTAATACTAATTGAAATAATTTTGAATATTAAAAAAATTTATGAGTAAATTTAGAATGAGTTATTTATAGAATTGTACCTCATTCACACATTGACTGATCATTAAAAAAACGAAATAGATTTTGTCAGAGAAGAGTATACACACATGCAACATTCTGAGGGGTCTTGTTTTGGTCTATTTTCTTTGGAAAATACTGGAGAAAATTATAAAATCTAAAGAGGCTTACATCATTAAGCAGACATTCAAGGAAGCTAAAAGTGATATTTAAAAGGGATAAAAAATTTGGAAGAAAAAAGTCTTACGTCTGAAAAACTCCTTTGTACTCTCTTATGATGACGCACTTTGCGAATGAGTTTGTCTGTTGATGATTTTGAAGCCATTTTTTCTGGTCGAGTCTTGCTAAAAAGATGTTGGCCTGATGGCACCAAAGAAGAATTACTGGTATGTATTCCAACCATGAAGAGGTTCTTAGTGACCAAAGTGATGAATGAAGAAAACAGAATCTTTTTCTCTCCCCCACATCCACCTTTTGGCGTCCGTTGCTGAGAATGTTATGTCAAGCCGTTGATTGTAGATTAGATTTGCATTTCTAGATGTAAAGCTTTGTTCCAAGCCACGAGAATTAGAAGCACGTTGCAGTTGAAACATGGAAGAGATGACGAGAGCGTTTAAAACATCTGGCTAATAAAGTCATGTGGACAAATAGCGAAAGAGTCTGTCTTGAGAATTTGATTGTGGAAAAAATTGTTTAGCTTATTTGTTGGATGGATTTTAAAATGGAAATGTGAAGAATAGTGTCGTATTGTGGATTGTAGAAAGAATTCCACATGGAAGACGTTTGGAAAGTTAAACTGGAATAGACAGTGTGTGTACGTGTGAACATTATTTTCACTTTCAAATGAAGACAAATGGTGATGGTTGGGATGGTGGGGGGATTATATTTAGAGAGAGATGAGGGAACGGTAATAGCTGCCCTCAGATGAGGGCTTTCAGTCAGGACGAGGAGGAAAAATAAATTGGTAACCAACAACAATACGCTGGCTGTAAATGGCTCGCAAAAGAAAGACTTATTTAAAAACTGATGAATGATTCCATAGACATGTGTTTATCCTTAGTGTATTATTGCTAATCCTGGACTGAAGGGGCATTCGTTGGGTTCTGTTGTTAATAACAAAAGATAAGAATAAAGAAATAGAATTCAAGATAGATCCATTGTAAAATCCGAAGAGAGAAAAAATAAAATAAAAGAGGAAAAAAACAAAAACAGAAAAAACTGTCTGCCGCTTCAGTTGGCAGGAATAGTTCATTTGAAGTGTCTCAAGAAGATGATGATGACAACAACGATAGCAGAAGCAGCAGCGGCAATAGTAATGATGAGACACTTCGTTGGTCGTTTTGCAATGAATCACGTCACCAGAGCAAGACGAAGATATTTCCAGATACACGTGTAGTGCTGCACACTAGTCATCGATAACAAGACAGCCTAGAAGTTAATAAACGTAGTTTATTACTTAAATATAAATAGAGAGGAATAAATAAAAAAACAAAGTTAAAAAAAGTCAAAATCTAATCTATTTCAATATTAAAAATTGAATTTGTATCTGATTTTTTTTTTATATCTCTTTGTGCAAGTTTTAAAAAAAAGTTCCTTAGAATTTATTTTATTTGAAATCGTTTCCTAAATGTATTTTGTTGCTAAAAAGGCTAACCAAAAAGAAAGAAACATGTGTTTGTCAGCTCGATTTTTGACGACAATAATTAAACGACTTGTGCATTTGTCATTTCGTCTAGAAAAAGAAGCGACAATATTGAATTTATATTTTCAGATGAAGCCATTTTTACAGATGGATCCAGTGTTTCTTTTTTGTTTCTTTTTTTTTATTAGTTTCTCTCACCGCGGCGAAAATATAAAGCTTTTTGTAATTAGATTGTTTCCAACTTAGAAAAAAAAAGATTCTTTCGATGGTATGTTTTTTAACGCACACTAAGTAAAAATAAACTTTTTAAAAAATTTTTTTCGAAACTTATTTTTTCAGAAGAAATATGTTCAATATTGATGAAAAAAAAAATGCACGTGTAATGAATAATAAATTAATGTTTTTTTAAAAAAGTACATGATGTGTGTTTGTCGGGCGGCGGGTAGTTCGGGTGGAAGATGATGAAAGTAACTCACGAAGCGAACGGTCAGGGATTTGTTTTTTCGTTGTTAGTGTCAATGTCTGTCCAATATAAGGAAATTCAATCCCAAGCGAGTGAATTTTTCAAGTTTTTTCTTTTTTATTCTCTTCCGAATTAGACGGACAACGAAAAGAGAAAGTCACACGCACAGTCCAGTTGTTCTGTTTTTTGTTTGAGAAATGGCGAAAAGTCCAAAAAAAAAAGTAAGAAAACTAAAAGGCTCTCACTAGCAAAGCCCCACTTTTAAATCCGGTCAGTTTAAAAATGAGTGAGAACTAAAAATGGTTTCATTCTTCCTCTTCAAAAACACACTGATGAGATAGCAGCAGCAGAAAGAGAGAGAGAGGCAAAGAGAGAGTAAAGGCATTTTGTTCTCTCATCGCAAACCAGGCTCTCCTTGCCCCTACCCAGCCCGATCACCCCCCCCCCCAATCGCCACTCCCACCCGATGTTGCACGCGGCGGCGGCCGTCACTGAACAACAAAGACACACAAACAAACAAACCAAGAGACGGACCAGTTTTCTGAAAGATTAGTTAGAGTGAATAAAATAAATTTGCAGTTAAAATGTATTTGTGTCCTGTTCAAGACACACACACAAGGGCACACTCGAGCGTGTGTGTGTGTGTGTGTGGGGGGGTTAGCGGTGGGGGAGGTAGGGTCAGGGTTGAGAGAGAGGGAGGGAGAGAAAGAGACGGGCACTGTCTACTTTTTCAAACACTGACATTATGGAGTCTCTTAGTTAATTTTTGTTGTTGACAGAATAATATGCTAAGCAACCAAGACGCTCCTTTTATTGCCTCGAAATGAATGCAGTGCATTCAATACACTTTCTCTTTCAGTTCAGCAAAGTCTGTTATTGTCACTCGTTTTAAATAGCTGATGACAAGGTTTCAGGTTTACTTCAAATAACGTAAGGAAATTCATAAAACAAAAAAAAAAACAAAAACGAATCCATCATTTCACGACACAAGTTTTTTCACAGTTGGACGATCCGCTGCGAACGATGAAAATGTCCAAACCAAAACTTAAAACGCAAAAATATAACTGTATGTTATGAAATTACAATTGTTATTGAATATTGATTGATTCTAAGTGCCGATAAATTGTTTGTATGAAATTACAATTACATTTTAATTTTGATGAATTCAAGCCCACAAATTGCCAATTTTTTCTTTCTTTGGCGATCCCAAAAATGTGATTTTGTATTTTTAAATTTATTTTTGTTAACCAAGCCAAATATTCAAGAAAAAAACAAAAAACACCCCCCCAAAAAACAAACTGTCATTTTTATTGTATCGATAGTCGACATAACAGCGCCTAAGCTAAAAAAGACCTGAACTAAAAATTGTGAGTTTCAACAACAAATATGCGTTTCATTAAAATAAAATGCATATTTTTATTGAAACTAAAAAAAAAAAAACACTTTCAGAAAAAGATGTGAAATTTAATGACATTTAAACATTTCTTCTTTAACTGTTCAGTCAAGAATTGAGTGACGAAAAAAAAAAACTCAAACAAAAAACATGCATAAAAATGAAAATTTTGGGTGAATAAAAAAATTTATAATTATTTCTTTTATAAAAGACATGATGCTCTTCATAACAAGCATATTTGTCAGTCATTAACAATACAAAAATGTGAGAAATTTCTTCCTGTTTTGTGTGTGTGTGTGACAGATAGAGAGAGAGAGAAATAATGGAATAATAATGATTTATTTTCTTCTTCCTTAAACAATCTGTGGATCACATTTTTCTCCATAGGATTCTTCTACTGTCCTCATATGTTCACTGTTAATGAATATTAACTTGTAAAATACGTGGGAGGGGAAGGGTGCACATCAAACAAGTGCGAGGTTGAAAAAGGCAAGATGGATAAAAAACAAAGAATTACTTTTTCAAGCCAGACATCAAGGCAGAAGCGAGTAGAGAGTGATAAGACGGCCATCTCTCTTGGCAAATAAGGAAACCAGTTAGCAAAAAAAAAAAACAAAAAAAAAACGAAAACACAGATCCCTTTCAGAAGAAATGCTTCAGTGGGGAGAGGGACGAGTTATCTGTACCGTTAAACATGGGCTTGTTAATGCACTTCCTACAACACTAGACTTTTTTTTAGAGAGACCAAAAATGTACTGAAATTGTCTCTAGAGACTTTATTGAAATTTCAAAATCTTTATGAAGAAAAAAAAAAAAAAAAAACAGACAAAAAATTATGATTTTTTTTTTCAATTACTAAAATTTTAAAATATTTAACTTTCAGAAAGAACACGAAAGCATGCTTGAAATTGATACACCTGCATAAAAACGAATTAGTGAAATTCTTCAAAACTTTCTGTACTTATTATGTCGATAATTAAATCAACTAAAAAATTTTCTTGTAAAGATGCAGCAAGATCAATATTGTTCTATCTCCCAACTTAAGTTTTACTTAAATTATATTGCAATAAAATTTAAAAATCAATTTTTAAAAATTAAATGTTTGATGACTTTTGAAATGTTAATATCCAATGTAATTTTAAAAAAAAAAATTTAATAAATTTAACATGTATGACAGCCTGATTATGTAACAATCAATTTGTTAGTAAGACATTTCTTCAAACATTGGTTCAAGCCATTAGAAATAGATATTTAATTTTATACGGATTCTCAACGACCACATCATGAAAACAGAAAATGCCATTTTCAGATGTCATCATTTACCATCCGCAAAAAAGGCCCAAAAGAATACCTACCGAAAGGTGTGTGTGTCGTGAACTATAGACAATATTTTTAATGAACTGAGAGACATAAAATAAACGTTTACAACAATTTCCTTAATTACACAATAACCACAAATTAGATGAAAAGATAAGAAACTTAATACATATCACCTAATGGCAATAATAGACAAAATTATTTTATCGTTTATTTAAATAACTAAAAATATCCAACATGATCACAACCAACAATACAAAAATCAAAACTTGAACAAATCAATGTCAAAGAATTTGCTTGCTCGCTTCAAGAATGAATTATTATTGTCAGAGAGAAACATACATTGATTACAAAACCACCGCATTATCATGCTGATTAACATGTCATTTACCTGATAACTGAGAAACATAAGCCAATAAATCCTTACCAGTAACACAAAAATACTACATGACAAACTAGAAAAAAAAAACTAGAAGAATTAAGTATGACAAAAACAAAAAACAGCCCAACATCAATAGGACATTAAAATTTAGGAGCATATATATTTATTTACAACATATTTATATAAAATCTCATCATTAATTACAAAGACATAATACTGTGACATGCAGACATGAAGCCATATTTGAAATATGAAACTGACATTGCATAAAAAACAAAAACTCTTAGATAATAGATTATGAAAGCCAAAAATACTCAGAAAATGGATAATTCACATTTAATATGTGCCAGAAACCAAGAAAATATTTGAAAATAATTTTGAAAATCCTCTTTATATTATATATGATATATTTAGGTAGCAGGTATTCATCCAAACAAATTTTGATAAAGTTTAACCTTTGTACCGTACCAGCAAAAAAAAAAAGAAAAAAGAAGCTAGGTGAAAAGGACAATTTTTTTTCCGATACACCAATTACTGTACACTCCCTAAGCAACGTTAAAAATGATATCTTTAGAATTTTAATTAATTCCCACAAAAAAATTAAAAAAAAAAAACATGTCACACATTTAGCTGTCAGATTGTTTATTTTATATTTTGTGACATTAAAAAAATGTGAACAAACTGCAATGCAATATTTATCATTTACCATTTCATCTGTGAAAAACAAGAAAAACTGATGCCTTCTGTACAAGAAGGTACTTTCTGTCATGTATGTGTGTCATACAGAAATAATTCTTCCCTGCCAACACTTGTGTTTGAACATGGATTGTCAGAAAGTAAACATAGTCAACCTTGTTCTCAAGTAATTAGTGGTACTGTGCTGCTGAGATCACATGACATGTAAAAATTATATATATATATATATATATATATATATATATATATATATATATTTATTTATGTATTTAGGCAGCAAATTCTTTTTTTTAGACATTAAATAAATTGCAAACATTGTGTCTGCTTATTTTTAATAAAATCCGTTCATCCTCACGGATAATCTTTTGTGTATTATAATTGAAAAATGTCAGAAATGAGCTGTAACCATGACAGATGTTATTACCATTCATTTCTCAATGTACCCAAGTACTTTCAATCTCCTTCCAAGATCATCTTTAGTGGGTGTGAGTTATGGTAACAAAGAATAACCTCAAGACTGTGTTGCTAAAAATGACTAATTTTTTTTTCTGCTTCAAATATTCAAAGTTTTTTCATGCTTTAACACATGACATTACAACATATAAAAAAAATTCCATTTTGAATAATTTCCACGTTTTAATGAACGCTGAGAAAATTTGTCGCAATGTGAAAATCAGTTAAGTGTAAGTGCTTGAATTAAAAAATGGAGTAAAACACACCATTTTTTTTTTTTTGGGGGGGGTCAGTCCACTAAGTGCCATGTTTGGGGAATCATGCCTCTTTTGATCCATGATTAATGAAGCAAAAACTTTTCCCCACAGTAGTTTGTCATTACATCCTGTGGTAGACTGGTTGCCAATCAAGGCTGGAGAACCAACTTATTTCTTCTATTTAACCCATAGCTGGAGTCCCACCATTCCCTATAAGTAAATGTAATGAACCAAACTGGAACTTGAACATGGCTCTCTGGTTTCTTATTCAGAGGTGAAGTCCATTGCACCACAACACACATTTTTACAGGTAGAAAGATTATCTTTGTCCGCATTGTCAATCTTAATATAAAAATCTTGTTAGAAATTTGGAAAAATACAATAAAAATTAAACTTTGCCCATTTTCAGAGAACAAGAGAGAGAGAGAGAGAAATTCTGTTCAAGAAAATACTAATGCACCAACAAGTAGGATTATCTGAGCCTCAAAGATCCCAGGTGAAGTGTTGAGAAAAGATTCATTATTGCTTTTAATAAAAGAAACAAGTGTATTTGTTTCTCTAAATCCCAATTAGAGATAAAGGTGAGGGTGGTAGGAAGACATAATGCTTTCAAGGAAGTTAAATTATTTTTCAATTACAATATACTAAAAAGGACAAATGGTATGCTTCAACAGAAAAAAAATAGCTTTTTTTGGTACTTATTAAATGGCATTAGAATTCTTAAGTTGAAACTAAGCAACTTCAATAGATTGCTTTCTACAATGACAACTTGTGCATTAGGAACTGGTATATTTTGGCTTGATTCTAACACTCATAATAGATACATTGAATATGGCTGCCAAATCTGGTCTGGTGCTCCTGCTAGGCTTTTAGAGATTCTTGATAAAATCCAAAGGAGAATCTGCAATGTCATTGGTCCTGATCTGGGATCTTGACTTCAGACACTTTCCCACCATCATAATAGATACTAAGAATTTCTAACCAAACCTTTTATTTTGATCACTGGGGTATATAATTCTCATTCCATGTGCAATGCCACTTCCGGATGTTATGTAGTTATCTCCCTTTAAGCTCAACTCTCTAAGTTATTTGTTCACCTATGCTGTAGCCAGGTATTGAACTCATAACTCTTTGGGTCAAGTCACTGGAACTAACCAACACCTTTATCCACTGGGCTATGTGTCCTCAAGGAAAAATAAAAAAAAGTTTGGTAGAAAACCGGACCATACAATGGCTGAAAAGTCATAAACATTGCCATAAAGATGAAGACAACAGTCCGAATAGTGTAAATAATGTATATACAACCTCATCTCAGAAGTATAGACAAATACAGAAATGAGCTTATTTTGTAATTTTTAATTAATTAAACATCACTTTAACTGATTATCATTTATTTTAATTCACGTTTATATAATCTTATTTACATAAAAGAGAAAAAAGAGAAAAAAGGTATTAAAAGATTAAATAATTTATGATGGTAATTTCAACAAAAGCACATATCTGGCATTATATAAAGGTTCAAATATCCAAGAAAGCAGTTTTCATATTGAAAAATGATAAAGTGATTCAAACCCCAGAGGTTTTGTGCATAAAATAATGATCAAATATGCTAAGAGTGGTTCACAAAATTCCATGTTGATTAGACCAATTAAGATTTGCACCAATTAAATCAAGACATTTAACCGAGAGTAATCAATTGGTGGGGACTGCACCCTGTACGATACAGTCAAGTGGTGAGAATCTATTTCAGTAGTTTGATTATGTTTGTTGTTTTGATAACAGAAGAAGAAAAAAAAAGTACTTGCCCTACTTTTTAAACATGGAATGCAAGATATTGTCAATTAAGTGGAATGGGGCCCGTCAGTAATTCATCAAAGTCTATAATTACGACTTCCTTTCAAACGATTGGTTCTCACAAGTGTACTGGTCCCAATATAACGAACTGAAAAAATGCAATTTAGGAAAAAACATTTGCAGTTAAGAGAAAGGGCAATTATAATAATGCTGAACATTTGTTGATTAGGCAAAAATTATTGCAGCTTGGAAAATTTTTAGTCAGCCATTAAATTCATAAAATAGTCCTTTTCCATTTTATTTGTTTTTACAAAAATGACCCAAAATTGATTGAGAAAAAAATTCCTTGAAAGGTTGCAAAAGGCACTTAGAAAAATTCTTTACTGAGAAAGAAATTTCTAGAAATTTCAGGTGAATTTCTAGAAATTTCTAGAAGGATAAAATTATGAAGTTGTATCAAAAACTGAAGAAACAATGAAACACAGTAAAAATGTTTAACAAAGTTAAATAAAAAATTTTTTTTATATTAACATAATAATTAAATTCCAGTTGAATTAGTTGCATTCACCTACACATAAATACCCTTGGAAAGGTATGAATATCACTTCCCCTCCATCTATGGGTTAAATAGCAAGACAGATTCGTTTCTATAGCCTTGGTTGGCAATCAGTCTACTGCAGAAAGAAATGACAACCTACTGTGGGAAAATATTCTGCCTAGTCAGTCATGGAACAAAAGAGACATGATCACCCAAGCATGTATCATGTATGGCACTTAACTGACTGACTTGTTCCTGGTCACAATTAAAATGCTCAACAGGACAACATTTGTTACACACGCTCCTGAAATACAGAAATTTATTTTGGCTGACCAGAAAAAGACGAGTGACCAAGTATAACAGCAAAATCTTTTACAAATGCTAGATAAATAGTGACCTTATTTATCCACATAATCAGAATTTTGTTTTAGTTCCAGGTTCAAATCCATAAGACCTGAAAATTTAAGGGGCTTGAAACATGAGAAACCGTAACCAATGTTTGTAGAGGTTTTATTTCACTAAGTTTATTTCTAATAAATTGTGAGTGTTCTCTATTTAGAAAGGTGAGGAAAAAAGAAAAAAAAAAATCATGGACAAGATTGTCTCCTTGATTAAAATAAATGAATTTGACAAACAGAAAAAGCAATAATCACATACAAATGTTAATAAAAATTAGAATATGACATTCAAAATATTTTTCTGTAAAAATGTTTGATTCATTTGTATAACATTCACATGACATCTTGTAGGTTTGGTTTGCATCAATTTTACAACCTCTGAATTTTTTAATATTATTCATTTTATTGTTTCATTCACTAGTCATAAGGTTTTTTCATGTCTGCCATTAGGCAAGGTTAACTTTGACAACCACAAAGATTCACACTAATGGATTAAATGTCAAATATCAATCTGAGGCTATTACTTGAAAAGAGATGCCAGGATTGATTGACAGGGTGGGGCACAAATGAACTGACAATTTTTGAGAAAGATATTAAACCTAATTATTACTTACGACTTACATGGGAAGTGGGAGATAATCATATCTAGGAGTCAAAAGAATAAACCAGACAGTAAACAAGAACAACCGGTGATATCAAAAGTATAAATATCCAGAAAGTTCAGATACTTTTACTCTGAAAAGATAAGTTGCTATTAGTAGAAATGGTATTTAACAAATCTAGGGAAAAAATTCAATAACTTACAATGTTTCAAAGCCTGAATATAAATCAGAAACAAGGGTTTATTTAGGTCCACAACATGTATGGGGAGAGTGCTGAAAAATCCTGCTTTATTAAGGGATTCCAAGTGAAATTGAAATGAGTTATGCTGAAAACTTTTCAGCACCCCCTCACAAATCCTCTCACCATCAAATCCTTGTCTCTACAAAGAAAAAGGAAATAACCAGGTTCCCTATTTTAATGGCAACACAGGAAATAAGTGTTTTATTCATAGAAGAAAAATAAAACGAGTTGTAGTGCAAGGAAAGTTTGTTTCTTAAAACCATTGCATACATATTTTTCCGTTATTAAATGCTAACACCAAGCATCATTTATAACAGCGTTTCTCAACCGGTGTTCCCCAGAACCCTAGGGTTCTGCAAAATGTTCCCTAAGGTTTCTGTGAAAAGAAGTGAGATAAGCTAATGTGTTATATACCAAAGACATACACCAGAACAACGTATACTGCATAACTTGCAAACCAATGTTGACGATTGGTCTGAGATATAACGACGAACATCTAATCTAAACTTAATTATAAATGGAACTGTGTGTGTGTGTGTGTGTGTGTGTATCCGTTACCTATAGACTCCGAAATGGCTGAACCGATTTTCTTGAAAATTTACACAGTTGTACTATAAGCACCTGCGAGTGTTCTTAGCTAGGTTTTGTGTCGAGGTACCCCCGATAAATATTGAAAATCGATAATAAAAAAAAAATCGGGTTATTGAAGGAGTGGTCCGATTTTAATCAAATTTGATACACTCATAGACAAAGACATAAGAAACGATATTCACAAGTTTCAAGGTTGCAGTTCTTACAATAGTGCAGAAAATCAATAATATATATATATATATATATATATATATATATATATAAAAGGCAAGGTGTCTGTGTGTGTGCGTCTGTTTATCTGTCTGTATGTCCTTTATACAAATCCACAATTTTTATCCGATTCTCACCAAACTTTATACAAATATTCTTTAGGCTGAGTCTGAGCTCCAGGACGATGGATTAGTTTTAAAGCTTTCATTACACCCAAGCAACGCCGGGCTATACTGCTAGTGTTTATAAAAATGTATTCACTTATTCAGTTTATTCTCTGCAGTGACAATTCTGTGTAGAGGAGTAGTCAGAGGGAGTGACAATTAGAGTTATCTTTTTAGTGTTCTCTTTGAGTCCTCTTACTTGTCTGCTCTCCGTCAACCCAGGAAAACCAGGTATTGTATACAAGTCCAGGCTCTGTCGAGCTTCACCCAATTAGGTCATTCCCGGGCAGGCCTAATCACAAATTGTTGTCTTTGGCAAGTTGTATTTTGATGTAATCACATTATTGGTTATTTCTGTTGTAACCCCAAATATAAAGAACAACAAAATATAACAAACACAGTTAAATATATTTTGAAGCACAACAATATTTGTTTTTTTTATTTTTTTTATTTACACCGACCAATATACAGCAGGATTGGATGGGATAACAAATTACTGTCTACATGTGGTGCATTGCTCAGCAGCCATGTTGTTGTTCTTTCTTAACCTCTTGTGAAGAATCAATAAAGTCCTTTTTAGCCTTTTGTTTGAATGACTTCTTTCAAGAATTTATTTGCAGTCAATAGGGTTTTCTTAGAAGTATAAATGATATCCTAAGTACATGTTTTATGGAGTCCTAAGATTACCCTTTAGTATATCTTGGGAACATTGTGGAGGCAGTTTGAAAGTGTTGAATAGGATATCTAGCAGTAAGGTGAAGTTTGATTTGGCCTCTGGAAAGTGAGAGGATCGTAATTGCTTTGCATGTTGAATCTAAATTGTAGTCTTATATATATATATATATATATATATATATATATATATATATATACACACACATCATATGTAACATTTCCAGAATGATGTAGAATGCATCTTTGAATTCATTTTTCTTTGGCGTTGCAGTAGTCTTTAGCAAGTATAGATTGTCCGGGTACATATGTGTGTTTCACTACTCAATGATGTTGGCTAAATTGCTTTTCCATTACCATGTCACTTTTTGGGGAATGTTTTGGAGTAGGATGGATGACATCCATATGCAAACAAACTTTATGATCCATCAGTGCTTCTGCTGTTGAGTTACCATTAGGTGGGTTGGGGTTTGGTGTTGCTCTGTAACTGCTGAAGAATATTTCTAATATTTCTTGTGTGGTTCTCGCCCATTTGTTTTTATGAGTGTCCTCTTAAAAGTATCTACAAAGTGTTCTACCTGTCCATTGATTGTGGGTTAAAAGGTGTCGTTCTAATATGTTGACTGCTATGAAATGCACAAAAGTTTGGAAAATGTAGCCGAAGTGAATGCCGTGCCATTATTAGAAATTAATATCTGTGGGATTCCAAAGCGACTGAAAATCTGTTTCAACTTTAGAATTGTTTCATCTGCAGTGATGTGACTGACTTGAAAAATTTTTGACCATTTTCTGTAAGCATTAACATGTATAAAATAACACTGTACATTGATAGGGCCAGCAAAATTAATGCGAAGACATGACCAGAACGATTCCGGGAAGGCCAGGAGCACAGTGTAGTTTATCTGAGATTTTGCTGCCAGTTAGAATGTGTGCGTATCTATTTCTCCACCCGCTTATCCATGTTAGGCCAATAGGCACATCTGCGTACTAGGGCTTTCATACGGCTAATACTTTGATGGCCATAATGAAATTACTTGATCACACTGGCCTTTAAGAAGGATGGGATGATCATGTACTTGGCAAAAAGAAGACAATCATCGATTTCTGACAATGAAGCTCAACATTGGAAGAAGGGTTGAATTCTTTTGTCAGTGCATACATTTGGCCATTTTGTACAATGGCAGTGCATCACTCGTTGTAGAACTGAATCGGACACTGTGGTTTCACGGTTCGTTGTAGAAATAACTGGGAATGCTTTTTTTATGTTGAAGTGATTTCTGGTTCCAAGGATACTGCTGCAATAACAGAGTCCTCTGATACTTTATTTTGTATCGTCATGAGCTAACACAGTGCATCAACATGACCAATTGTAGCAGTTCTCTTATAGCAAAGTTATAGTCCAATAGTGTAGTCACCAATCTTTGCAGATGGTTTGCTGTATACACAGGAATAACTTTTTTGGATTAAAAAATACTGAGAAGAGGCTTGTGGTTTGTGATCAGAGTAAAATGACACCCATAAAGCATTTTATGAAACCTTTTAATCGCCAAGACTATCGCCACGGCTTCCTTTTCAATTTGGCTATAGTGGCGTTCTTTAGGTGTCAGTGATCTAGATGCATGAGTAATTGCCCATGACTGCCATAAGGAAAAATATGAGTGATGACAGCACTAACAGCATAACTAGAAGCATCTAAGACTATGAAAATATTCATGGATGGGTCGTAGTGTGTCAGCAAAAGATTTGAAGAAAGTAAGGACGTTGCCTTTGTGAAAGCTGAATGACATACATCAGACCAGTCCCATGAAATATCTTTTTTCAAAAGATTGTTGAGAAGTGCACGAACTCAATGAAGTTTGGGCAAAAAAGCACTGAAGTGGCTAATCAAGCCAAGGAAAGAGCATAACATTTTTACATTTGTTGGTGCCGGCATATTTTTTTTTATTGCCGAGATATTTTCTGGGTCTGGTTTTCTACCATTTTTGTCAAATATAAAACTAACATATTCAATTTTGTCCTGGAAAAATTCACTTTTCAGCTTTTGTAATCAGCTGAAAGCAGAAAATAAATGCTGCAAAAGTTCATCTTGGGATACAGCTGCAATGATGATGTCATCAATAAATGCTGCAACTCCAGTCAATCTGATCGTTTGCTTGAAAATCACTAGTGCTGGTTTGACTGCGAAGTTAAGGCAATTGAATCTAAACAA
This sequence comes from Ascarosepion bandense, assembly GCA_037127315.1. NCBI lineage: Eukaryota > Metazoa > Mollusca > Cephalopoda > Sepiida > Sepiidae > Ascarosepion > Ascarosepion bandense. The sequence continues at coordinate 370,115 of JBBBDQ010000509.1, read as the reverse complement.
ATCCTTATGGGTATTAATAGTAAGGAGCTTCTTAGATTCCTTTTCAACTTCCAGTTGAAGAAAAGCATTGGAAAGATCAATTTTTGAGAAGAATTTTCTGCCATTTAATTTAGTAAGAAGATCCTCTGGAACTGGCAATGGATACTGATTTGCATCCAAAGAATTATTTAAACCAGTATATCGAGTAGTCAGCACATATCTGGACTTTTCCATTTGTTTTTTGTTTTTTTTTTTACTTCTACAGTAAGTGCTGCTCCACTGAGAATAATTTGAAGGCTCTATTACACCCTCCTGCTGATGAAGTTGAAGTTCTTTTTCAACTATATCATGTGTGGCATAAGGCACAGGTCGTTTTGGTCTAAAAATTGATTTAGAGTCCTCTTTTAATTAAAAAATTGCCTTACTTTTACTTTATTTTTTAGGCAACTTTGTCATTTCTTTCCCCTCAGAGTCGATCATCTTTCTTGACAAAAACTAACTTCCTTTTACACTCTTCTAGAGAATTGACTTTTTCTAACAGAATTCTTTAACAAGGGGAATAAATAACAAATGTTTTGCACTTTTGATTATTATTCATCTAGACCAAAGATGTATAACAGAGTAACATATGCTGTATAACCTGCAAATCAATGATCGGCTTCAAATATAACGACAGGTAAGATGTGTATAAAAATGTATTAACTTAGTTCATTCTCTGCAGTGATGGTTGTGCATAAAGGGATAGTCAGAAGATGTATGCACATACAAGGGTGTGATGGCTGGAGATATCTTCCTTATGCTTTCCGAATCTTCTGGATTGCCTGCTCTCCTCTTTGTGAACCTGGGAAAAACCGGTCTTATATATAAATCCAGGTCCTGTCGAGCTTCACTCAATTGTCATTCCTGGGCAGGACTAATCACCAATTGTTGTCTTTAGCCAGTTGCATTTTGATGTAATCACATTGTTTATTTTATTGTTGAATTTTTTCTAATTTTGACGCAATCTCTGTTTATTTTTCATTGCTTCAGACACTAAAAACATTTTTGTCGGCTTATTAAATATAATTCATTTCTCTAATCATTGTTTTATAATTTGAAAATAATTTAATGTAAATTATATTCTGTCTTTGTACATTGTTTCTGCATTTTTTCGCTTTTGACTGAATAATTTAATTAAATTATATCCTGCAGGTCACAGACCACATTCCATTGTTTTTATATTTTGTGACCTTGAAAATTGGTATTTTTGACACAATACACCTTTTTTATTTTTCTGCATTCCAGCTTCGATTCAAATCATTGTGTGTTTTTTTGCCTTCGTCAGGAATAAATTCCTTTCAAGTTCAATTATATTCTGTTGATCTATTAAAATGCACTTTTGTTCTTTTTATTTAATTTCATATATGCAATATTACTAAACCCACACAATATATTCTTGGTTAATGTAATATTGTAATATATACACCATCCCATCTAACCTATTATGTTATAAAATATATAACAATCATTGGGAATATATTTAGTGATGTGTGTATAGCAGCAGTGTATACGTTTTCACCATTATGTAAAATCAGTATTTACATCGTTTTGTTTTTCAGTTAAACCAAAATAAAATTTAGCATCTCGATTAGAATAGATGCTAGCTTTATAAATTATACATTCTGTCATGCATTGACTATTAAGTCGGTAGTTTGTATTTATTTGGTAGTTATAATTATTTTAGTAGAGTTACTGTTATTAATGGTGGAATTACTATTTTGCAAATTGAACATGTGTTTATTTAGCAACATATTGTTTTGTTGTGATATATATATATATATATATATATATATATTTTCATGCATATACATATACACGCAATATATATTGCATTTTGTGGGGAGTGATGAGCTTCTAAAAAAAGAAAAAAAAGAAAAGAAAAAAACATTTATATGCATGCATTATATATTTTTTTGATAGTAGTGGCTTTTCCCCATTGTCTATAAAATGCATGCATCCCAACTAGTCTCTAACAACGTCTAATTCAAAAGTAACTCCCCATTTTAAAATACTTATGATTTATTTATTAACTATAATTTTCACAAGAAATGTGGGAGAAAAGTGTTTAGCATGAAGTTTTATTTAAAATTTGATATGGGCACCAGATTTCACAAGCATCTTCTTGGGTCACTCAAGAATCACATCGGCTGATTTTCACCAGGAACTATCGTTGGATGGAAGCTTAACTTCTTTATTCACCCTTCAAGTTCTTCTAAAGTCTTGGTTTAGAAGACTTGCGCCTTTAAACCCCACCCACAAAAAATAGTAAGTCAGAACTCCTGGTCAACCACTCATATATCAAATAGGAAGTTACTTTTCAATCACCCTTGTACACACACACACACACACACAAAAATGGCAAAGAGAAAGAACTGATTTTTCAATTTTAAAAATGGATGCTTTCAGTATCTGAAAGCAGACATGTTTTAAAATCGAAACTTAATTCTTTCCCTTGAAATTTCAGTTTGTATGAAAAAAAAAACCCCAAAATTTAAGATTACCCTCTATATATTAATGACTTTGAGGTGCCCTGTCCAGGCCCTCTGACCAGTGAGTTTACAGAAATCAGTCACAGCAAAAAAAAAGAAAAAAAAAAAAATAGTTGGGAACAACATCAAATATTTTCTTTTTTGCTTAGTGTCACCACATCAGTAAACATGACGACGAATGACATATCTGCTTTTCACTGAATGTTTAACAGCGTTAAATGTTTGACAGTAATTCCTTTATACAAAATCATGTTAGAATTTCATTAAAAAAAAGTTTAAAATGGAGAGACAAGTCAGAGTCTGAATGTTAAAAGCTTACCCCATCTTTGTCGGAATTGTTGTCTTCTTTCTCATTTGTGTCTATCTTTTCAGGAATGTTATTCATCATCGTAAAATATAGATTGTCCCTGAAAAGCTTCCAATGAAGGGCAGTTTGAGGAGTGTACACGTTTGTGGGTGTTTTTGTTCAGATTTGCTACGTACAAGAATGTTTTCTTTTTAATCTAACAGCAGTTAAAGGTCAGATTCACAAAATCACTTGGAGACGAAGGAATTGAGTGGAAGCCGACACAAAAGGTACAACAAAAAACACCTGGGCCACTTTTGACAACAGTTAACTGCAACAGACAACCAGTGATGATTCCTGTTCGCTTCTTTGCAACAAAAGAAATTGGGGTTGAGGCTAACTGTAAGAACTGAAGACTGGAAGTAATTCTTTACTTATTCGGTCAAATGATAAATGCTTAAAACAAAAGGACAAACAGTAGTACAAATTTTAATCAAGGTTTTCTTTTTTTTTCATAAACTGGAAATTTACAAGTTAATGTTTTGAAAGACTTAAAATCTTCCTCAAATGGACATTTAGTAGCATAAGCACCAGATATATCTTTATTTTTTTTTAATTTACAAAATATTGAAAAAAAAAAAAAATGGAAGTACTGCACTTGTTGCATTGATGGGAGAAGGATGAAAAACAACAATTGTTTCTCTCAAAGAGCACATCAAGGGAATTTGTAATTGTGAGGGTCAAAGAATATAAAAAAGTAGTAGGTTTCAGAAATTAATATTCATGATTAGCAATAAAAAAATTGAAATTGTTGCTCTCTAAAAAATAGAATCTTCCAAGAGAAAAAAAAAATTATATATATATATATATATATATATATATATAATCTCACGGACTCTCGTCGATTTCAACATATGAGTGTCTAACTTAGACTACCACGCAAAGAATTGTTTAGAGTGGTGAAGGCTTGTGTAGCACCATCCACACTTTTTGGAACTGAACTGCTGATAACAAACAATCAGTGCAGAAGTTTGCCACAGATCGCATGAACAGCAGATCTCAGTTATTTAACCCATAACTGGAGGGAAGGGACAGATTAGTACCTTTCCCAAGAGTACCAGTGCGCAAGTGAAAGCAGAGTGTTCGACTGAAATTGGAACTTGGCTCATTGATTTCCCTTTCTAAGCTGACATCCACCACACCACAACGCACATCCGTCAATAAATGCTTACAGCACCTGGTATTCCCAAGCGGTCACCCATCTAAGTACTGACCAGGCTCAACGTTGCTTAACTTCAGTAATCAAGCGGGAACCGGTGTATTCCACGTGACATGACCATCATTTATATATATATATATATATATATATATGTATATGTATATATAAAAACCAGGGCTACAATAATAAATCAGTCAGTTAGCATATGTGATACCTGCTTGGACAATCATGTCTCTTTCAATTCATAAATAGGCAGATGATTTTCCCACAGTAAGTTGCCATTTCTTTCTGTGGCAGACTGTTTCCAAGTAAGGCTATAGAACCAAATCTGTCTTGCTATTCAACCCATATCTTGAGGGAGAAGCAATGGATCCATATCTTTCTCTGGAGTATTTGTGTGTAAGTAAATGGAACAAACTGTTTGGGAATTCAAACTCGGCTCTCTAATTTCCCATTGCGTCAGAAAATTTATAATATATATTTTAAAGCCCAACTCTATCAAAACCTTTAAAGGATTGTCAAATATATATCCACAATTAAATTCTAATGCAGGTTGCGTATCAATCTGGATTCATATTTAATGGGTTGATTTTTTATTTCTGAAGGAAAGAGATACAAACTGAACAGGCATAAATGCGTTTAATTCACCTCCCTACGCAATCAAGTGGAGGTGGGTGGTAAATAAAAAGATTTATTCAAAAACAGATAGTAATTTACACACACAAGGCTAACACATCACTCAATAAGTTCTGGGCCTGACATGTAGATGGCATCACTAATAAAAGAATACATATGATTTTTATGAAGTACTCACTTTCAAATGGCACGTGACAAAGTATGGGCCTAATTGGATTATTAGTTTATAAATTGCAGTTGTTTAAGTGAAGCTACTGTTGCAAATTTTTAAAAGAATGAAAAAATCTGAATTTTGTGATCAAGCATTGTTTTTTGGTGGGAAAAAATACTGTTCAAGCAAAGCAATAGCTTGATAAGTGTTATTTGGACACTGCTCCATTGAAAACAATGCTTAAGAGGTGGTATGCTGACTTTAAATGCAGTTGTACAGACACAATGCTGAACACTCAGGTTGCCCAAAATCGGTTGTCCCAGAACACACCCAAAAAAATCTACAAAATCATTTTGGCCGATTGTAAATTGAAGTTGCATGAGATATCAGAGGAGCTGAACATATTAGAAGGCAGTGTATTCACCATTTTGCATGAACATTTGTCAATAAGAAAGCTGTGTTCAAAGTGGGTGCTGTGTTTGAATTGTCGACTTCTTGTTGTTTTTGATCGACTGTGTGCAGAGTGTTGCTTGCAACTGTTTCTATGCAACAAAAAGGAGTTTTTGCGTAAACATGTGACAATGGATGAAACTGATCCACCACTTCCCTCTGGAGTCAAACTGGTAGTCAGCTGGGTGGACAGTAACAGGTGAAAGCTGTCCAAAGTGACCAAAGACACAAACATCAGCAGGCAAGCTTTTGGCCTCCTTATTTTGGGATACGCAAGGTATTTTGTTCACTGATTATCATGAGAAAGAAAGAACCATTAATAGGGAATATTATATAGCATTACTGGTGTGTTTGAAGGAAGAAATTACCTAAAAACAGCCACAAATGAAGAAAAAAGGGATCTTTTGCCAAGACAACGCACAGTGTCACAAGTCGATCGCAATGATAGCAAAACTACATGAATTGCACTTTGAATTGCTTCTGCAGATCTGGGCCCCCAGCAACTACTGGCTGTTTGCAGACCTCAAAAGAATGCTCCAGGGAAAGAGATTTGGCTCCAGTGAAGAAGTGATACTGAAAACCGAGGTGTATTATGAGGCCAAAGACAAATTGTTCTACAGAAAGGCATCAAATTGTTAGAGAAGTGTTGGGATCAGTGTGTCATCCTAGAAGGAGACTATGTTGATGAATAAAATTGAATTTTGGTTAAAAGTTGTTGTTTTATTAGGTTGGTCGGTACTTATTGAGTGATGTGTTAACACTGATAAAAGCTAAGATGGATTAAATGGTTTCAAGCAAAGTTAAACGATATTAAAATTAGAATATTAAAGTTGTCTGAACTTTTAATTTAAAAACATCCCAACTTATGGAATAGTAGGAATTGACTAATTTTAAACGTTAAAAATCTTTTTATTAATTCAGAGATTCTGGATTACTCAGTTGGGGATCAGTATCTTGTCTATAATACCAGCCCAATCTTTGTTGGTTGGGTTAATATGGTGGGCAGCATAATTTATATGATGGGCAGAGGAGTGTTGAAAATTGCTAACTAGGTCTGACTCAGAAGCTATTAAAAAAAAAAAAAAAAAATATTGGTTATTAATAGAATTTTAGAAAATGGGTTCGGTCAAAAACTAAATTTACAGGATTTGAATTTATACCACTCTAGTAAAAGACATTTCAAATATCGAATTCAGTTGGACTAGAATTGGTGCAAAAAAGACGTGCCATTAATGTGCCAGTTCAAATCTTGAATTCGGTTCAACTAGAATTAATGCAAACAAAATAATAAAAATAGATGTGTCGTTAATGAAATTAGTGATTTGAAGAGAAATGAACATTCGGTTGCATACAAAAATACATACAAAAATTTAGAAATATTTTATGCAAGCATCAATATGGATGTGCATGTTTCCAAACCAATAAATATTTTCACCTCTTGTGCAACAAAGTAAAGTATTTTTGTAATTATAAAGTCTATACAACTGCAGTCTTACAACCATATCATATTGAAATATCGGTTAAGCAATGTCAGGCCTGATCAGTACCTGGCTGCTTAGAAATACCAGGTGCTTTAAGCTTGGATGTGCAGGTGGTGTAATGAATAATGGTTCAGAATTGTTAAGTGGAGAGCAGAGATCTAATTCTAGTTGGGTTTCTTATATTGGGTTATGCACAATTACATTTGGGGAAAATATGACTCCAACTATGGGTTAATTAGTAAGACATATCAGTGGAACCATTATCATAAGAGACAAAATATAATGTGTACAAAGCATTTAAATTTTGGCATTAAATGGACCATAGAGGTCGATATGCCGCTAAACAAAAAAGAACATCTATACCAAATGATTTGTGACACTATTTACATTGTTTGAAGTGTTGTCTACATTTTTATTGTCATATTCACAACATTTCAGCTGTTGTACACTCTGGCCTTCTTCAGGTGATATATGTTAGAATTTCAAACTGAATCTTTGGACATATGACTAAGTGGATAAAAGAGTTGCTTGAAGTAATCCATTGACTTGACTCAAAGACTTTAGAGTTCAATACCTGGTCACAGCAGAGATGAACAAACAACTTGGAGAGAGAAGTCACTGAAGGAAAATAACTGAAACTGAAATATCCAGAGAGGGCATGGTACATGGAACTAGAAGAATCTACTCTGGAGGACAAAATAAAGGGCTCAGTAAAAATTCTAATGTATATCACCTGAAGATGGCCAAATCGTACAACAGCCAAAACATTGTGAACATGACAAAGATGAGGACAACTGTTCAAACAATAAAAATAGTTACAATACCTCATCTCAGAAATATCCAAAGACTAAGAATGTTTTTTAAAAAAGTATTTCTTATGAAAGAAAATATCAAGAAAGCAATTTTTCAGCAAAGAAAAAAAATGTTACCTGTAATTTATAAGCAGATTTTATAAGCATACCAAAGATAGTGTGCTTAGTAAAACATTTGAGATGCAGTAAAGAAAGAGAGAAATAAAATGGTGAAAGAGGTGAGAGTGTTTAGGTGTCAACATTTATAGATGGCTACAATCTGTGTAAATACATTAAAAATTCCCTTATATTTACAGTTTCGATTCAGTTTGATGGGATGTGGATATCTTTATAAATATGTAATTTTCTATGCAAAGCAAAAGATGGAGTTAATTTAAGCAGAAAAGTATTTTTTTCTATTTTTCATCACAAAAAAATACACAAATTAGCAAATGAATAAAATTAAAATCATGTTTGGAACATTAAGTAGTAGTACATTCTCTCTATTAGTAAAATATGTAACAGGTTATCACTTTTTTTAAAAATTATAACCTCTCTAAGTTTTATGTATTTTAGTCAAATCATAGTGTATTTCTAATCAAGTACAAAGAGTGAGTGTTTACGATTTGTTTTAAAGTGAAAGGTAAAACAGTTTTAATGCATACAATGATGTAAGGGAAGCAACTATGTTAGAACTCAATGGCAAACATAAAAGGAAAGAAAAAGTCTCAGGAGAGGGGAGATGACGGTAGGGGTGGAGAGCAGGTTTGAAACAAAAGACATTTAAGATTAAAAAAAAAAAAAGAAGGAAAGTTTAAATTAAAATCAACAAAATTTATTTTTAATTTATTCAAAAAATCCTGGCCATGCTAACTTAATAAAAATGCAAATTTGTTAAATTTTCTTCATGACTTGTTTAAAGTGATTTTTAATTTTCTATTTTTTTTTTAGTTGCATTTGAGAATTCTTGTAATTAATTAAGAGCCACAAATCAAGTTCATGCTTTTGTTGGAAGAAATTAGAAGATCGACAAAAATAGAAAACAATTTTGCCCGAGAACAGACAAAAGACAAGGAGGGAAAGTTCTTTACTTTCTTTTTTATTTTTTTTTAAAGTATGAGACGAAAAAAATGAGCGTCTTGAAAATAGACAAATTTGAGTAAAACAGTAGCAATAATATGTAAAGCCATTTCCTAGAATTGAACAATATTTTCTAATTTCATTTAATGTCAATCATAACAAGACCTTAGAATTGAAGTTTCTTTCTACTAAGCCAAGTCATGACCAGGATGGTTTTTTTTTTTAAGTTCTGGACACGATAAAAACAACTAAACCATGTTAGTTCTTATAAGAGAAATTTCCCTTTAACATTAAACTTTCCCCCCAGTAAAAGTCATTCTATTTTTAATTCACACAAAATTAATTTTGCAGTTCAGTGACATTTGCTTTAAAAAATTGCTGCACAAATTTTGTCAAACTGAGAAAGATTTCGAAATGTGAATAAAAAAAAGCAATGTATTATACAAAGAAAATATATATTTTATTTTTCTTAATTCTTACAAAAATAAGCATTTGTCTCCACATCTAAACACCATATATTTAAATTCAGATACAAAGAATTTATAAAATTCATTAAAAAAAAAGAAAAGAAAAGAAAACTGATATAGAATGAAATTCGTAAATGTCTATATAAACAGTGTTTTCAAGAATTTTCAATAATTCAATATACCAATTTCTTCAGATACAACAAGAATGTTTTGGAAATGTAGAAACAGATATAAATTAACATTTGTTGTAATGTCATTACAAGATTGACAATTAAAGTGAAAGACCAATTCCTACAAAAGGAATTTGACAGTAAACAATGCTGACCTTTACACACAAAAGGACATTTAGAATTTTCTTCAGGGGGAAGAATTTTGCGTATGATCAAATAAGAAACTTTCATTTGAAACAGGAATGAAAATGAAAAATATAAAAACTCGAGATATAAACATTTGTTGCTCATTTATCAAGATTTGCATATTTATAAGTGAAGCAAACAAAACACTATTCCACTTCTGATGGCATCAGAAATTTCAATCTATCTCGACATGTACATTCAAGAGAAAGCAGAAACAAAAACAGTTACCCCCCTTGGACAAGAGAGTGGCCCAAAAAATCGGCGTGAAAATCCCCTGCCTCACAATACCGCGATTTAAAGCTTACAAGGTACTTCTTTTCTCAAAATAGAAATGTTGACTTTTACCCTAATTACGGCAACATTGAAAGCAAAATGTATGAAAAGGACTGGATTAGTTAGGGTCTTCTAATGCTATGTCCCTTTTGGACAGGGGTAATCATCACTCTCCACAGATTCTGGACAGGGGTGATCCTAATTCTCCAGTTTTTTTCATTATCTTTGAGTTGGCAAGAATTCTTATGAAGGTCCTGGGTATGATGGTAAACTGCATCTGGTAGCAAGGCCTCTGATTGGGAGGTTGTGAGGAGCATGGAACCATCGCCTACTTGCTGTTGTTGCCAGGTCCACTCTGACCCGGAGTGGTAGCACCTGTTAGGGTCCCAGCTATGGGTAAATAACTAACCCCAAACTGAGGTCAAAACCCTATGAAAGTATATATATAAATAGACCTTTATAGAAAAATATACACTTTTGAATGAAAAAAAAAAATATTGTTGGTAATGTTTAAGAAAAAAAGTTATTACACATTTTTGAAGAAAAAATAAATTATTGTCATCGTACATTTTTGAAGGAAAAAAAAATTATTACCAGCAATACATTTTTGAATATGAAACTAGAAGACATCTTCAGTTTTCTAAAATAAAATAAATTTTTTTTGTCAAAATCTGACTAAATCAACTTTCTTACTATAACCGAACATTAAAACAAATATCTCAACTCTACCTTTTTGGCATTAAATAACCTATATTGGTTGATATGCCATTAAACAAAACTCAAATTCTTATGAAAAGTTAGTAGAGTGGCTATTCTCCATGGCTTTACATTCAGAGTTTTCTTTCTCTTGAACTTGATTGTGTCGAAGACTTGAGAGACCAGTGTAAACATAAATGGGTCCTCCCTCAATTTTCTTCCGGTCAGCCATTGACAACCTCATGTTGCATCTTAGTTCTCGTTCATGGGAAAGGCCCACTGCACATTCACAATGATAACAGAAGAGGAAAAGAAATACTTCAGCTAAAAATAAGAACTTGCAATCCTGTTCCCAATATATTTAGAGATTCATTCAGGTCTTCACTTGCTTGATTTGACTGGGTAGAAGTTGACACACAGAACAACTTCTGCCATGTTAAAATAGCAGATCAATTCTTCCCTCTACCAACACCACAATACATGACTGGCAACTAAAACAGGTGGCACTGGAACTACTTGAGAGACAGGGAGGGTCTCCAGTGAAGGGGGACTAAAACTGATGACCAGAATCACAACCAAGACTTACGATGCAAGACTAATTGGAGACTTATAAACTAACCTGAAATCATCAATGTCAAGTTTGTTGTCACTTGACTACAAAAGTTTACTCATTCTTTTGTTCCCATATCATAAAGAGGATGGTCAGTTAAAAGGTTCAACTTCAAAGACTATCTGCAGGCCACAAAACACAAAATAATAGGAATTGAGAAAAATCACAGACCATAGCTCCTCTATCAAAGCCCAGGGCTATTTAACTCATACCTAGGAGGGAGGGAGGGAGGGAGGGAGTTCATGCCTTCCCCATGTGCATTTGTGTAAAAGTGAATACAACAATTTGAAGACAGCTTACCAATCCGACTTTCTGTGAATTGAATAAAGATACCACATACATACATACATATATACATACATATATATATATATATATATATTTATATTCAAAAATTATAACATTAATATATTATAATATCACTACAAAAGTAGCTATTTTGTTTCGACACTTCTTGCGTCTTATCAAGTGATGAGGTTTATTTCAAGTTGAAGGGCTCTAAAAGGTTAAAAACAAGTAAAGCCCCTTTAATAGGGAGGCATTTTTGTATGTACAATGTGGACCAATCAAAATAAAGCAACTTCTAAGTTGGAGAATATGTGAGCAGACTTAAAAATAATTTTCGGGGGCATTAGTATTAATATTTTATTAAATTGACAGCATTATTAATTAACTATTAGATCTACTTTATTATTATTGCAAAATTAAAAAAAAAATTCTAAGTTTAACAATTTATTAGATTTAGAAAGTTATTCATATATTAAATGAGGAAGAGAAAGAATGCACACATAAATAAACCTACAAACATCCACACATGGATAAACAGACGAGTATACACACATACACTGGCAAACAGACACATATATAGATTGATATATGCACGCATATATGTACATGCCCAAATTTCAAAATTTTGTTTTTATCAACTTGTCAATTTGTCTGTTAAAAGCTCTATTTGGACACAGACTCAATTTTATATATATATATATATATATATATACATACATACACACACACACACAAGTGTACCCCTGCTGTCAGAAATTATGGCAAAATATTTGAGAGGATTATTACCTGTTTCCTGATAGGTTATCTCCCACTGTGCATGACAAGTGGGAATAAAATATATATGCACATACACACACAAAATGGTCTTCATTATAATGGAGAGGATATATATATATATATAGTCATCTGCAGACAGATCTGTTTCGCTGTATCACAGCTCATCAGTACAGTTAGACTCCGATTGTTTTTAACTCAGGATTAAAACCCAACCGAATTGGTGTCAGTCAGCGATTCTACCTCTGGGCTATGGGCGTTCGGTAGAAGAAGGCAGACTTTTTAGCATGTATATTATCATTATACCTGCCCAATAGCCAGAGTGCTCTAATCCATTACTGAATGAGCGATATATTATTTATTACTCAATGACAGTTATCGCAAAAAAAAAAAAAAAAAAAAAAAAAGTAATGCACTGCTAAAGAGCAAACACATGGCAAAAACTTTAATAACAGGTGTAAAGAAAATAAACTGAGCCTATACTGCCTCAATATTGTCACCCTCTAAGAATGTGACAGGAGGGATATATATATATATATATATACACACACACACACACACACACACAATGGTCTTTATTATAACAGAATATATATATATAAAAGAAGAGTGTGAGAGACATACACACAATAGTTGCTTTCTCTTTCCACTATATAAGCATCAGCTGATTACATTATTTCACACTTTTAGCACAGCATGAATGTGGCCTTTTTAAGCCCAGCCAGAGACCGACACACTCTTTTTCTCTCTCTGCTATATTGTTATTAACTTTCATTGAGCTTGACTGGCTTTTTAAGACAGTACCCTTCAAGGTCAAAGAAGCTTCAATGATGACAATCTTGACAAACAATGCTTTTTTCTTTGCCTTTAAAGTAAGGAAGAGCCATATGTCTCACTCTCTGAACGACAATAGCATTTACACTAAAAAAAAAAAAAATCACTCCACATACAATCAAGTTGTCATATATTACGATGCCTTCTCAGAGATATAGCACATTATATATATATATATATATATATATATATATATATATATACACACACACACACACCTACATTTAATAAAATCACATTTAAATCTGGTCATAACACATTACATTGTATTTAAATATATGGTTCTGTTAACATTTCGAGCTCTCACGTGGTGTGACATCATAGAGCTGTATTACAAATTTGCGAACTCCATTTGCTATTTGGTAATTGTTATCATTGCTTAGCAAAGTTTTATGTCAACACAAGATAAAATCGTCTTTGATGGTGGATGTTTTTATGTTAACGTCCTTGTAACCTCTCTGAAGATGACTTATGTGAGCCGAAAGCTTAAAACCAACTTAATAAAAAAATTATACAAAGCTTGGAGAATTTTTGTCTTTATTTTCACCTGAAATTAAAGCCAAAGTACGATGTTTAGAATGGCTCATGATTAAACATAATAGACATGCATTTGTAAATGTGTTATTACTCGACCTAGGTTTCTACCATGTGGTGTCTTCAGGTGATTTGCAATAACTGATTTTACCATTTACCGTTTTTTTTTAAGAACGCTCACGTAATAGTGTTTTTTTTTTTGAATGCTGAACTGACTGAGAATTTTGAATGTATAATTTTTAAAATTACAAGAAATTATGTTTTCATCCATGGCTGTATGAACCTAATAGGTATTTTTTAGTATGGTTACACTTAGTCATAATTTCCGTTCTTTCATTCAATAGTTCATTTTTGTTTGGGAATAGCATAATCGCTAACTTTTCTTCCTGGCACAGTCTACATATTTTGTCACCGTTGTAAGGCTGGGCTGTTTTCACTATACTCCACATTATGTTTGGATCTTTTCCATATTTTAATTTCAATTTCCGCACGTGGCTAGCCAATTTTGTATAGTTTTTAAGTTTTCTGTTTTGAATGTAGACTTGTAATATATATTTATCTGTAAATTCAGATAAAATTTAGAGGGGAAATAGCCATTTTCAACATATCATTTAAAACATGCATTCTCAGCCTCATATAAACAAAGAATGAGGAAAAATTCTAAGCCCAGAGGTTTGCTCTAGTAAAGGAAGGGGTTGGGAGATATTGGTTTTTATAGGGTTAAGCTAGCAGAATTTTAGTAGTAATTTCTTCTTTGGTAAAGGGGGCATGTGGCTTGACCTTTGAGTTAGAAGTGGTAGGTAGGGGGGAAGTAACTGCTTAGCCAAATTTTAAAGAGAGAGAGAGAGAGAATTAATACAAATGTAAAGTTTGTCACTTAGCTGATTGTTGTTACCTGAAAACGAACCTCTGAGACAACATTAAAACAATTATCTTTTTCCAGAGAATCAATAAATCTTAAAGAAAAACCCATATAAAATGAATTTTAACCACTTTCAAAATTTATATCAAGCTGGAATAAAAATATTAATGCAAAATTAAGATGTTAAAAAGTAAGTGAACCCTGACCCTTACGCTCAGTGTTTTTTGTCTGACATGTTAGCCTGTGCAAATAATTTTCTGTGCACATGTAAAAATCAAAATGACACGTTCATTTTTGTGTTTTGGTAAGCTGTGTATAGTCTTGCCAATGTAAATAATTCATTATGGATGCAAAAGAGTGCAGTTAGAGACTAAATAAAAAAAAAACAAACTCACAATTGAAGCATATAATGTTGGAGAAGGCTACAAAAAATACATCAAAATGATTTGGAGTGCATGTCACCAAGCAGAAAATTATAAGTTTGATGGCATTGCAATCAAGAAGTGGCTGTCCACAAAAAATAATTGCAAAAGCCAGTAGACATCTGGTTTGTGAAGCGCAGAAGAATACGTGTGGTGCCCCAAGTTTCTGTCGCCTATTTTGGAATCCATGTCTACAGTACAACGAAATCTGAATGATACCAGACTTCATGGCAGAATGTCTGGAATTAAAGCCCCTGCTGATGAAAAAGAACTAGCTCATTTATTCTAAAAGCTAAAAACATTCTGGCAAAAGGTTTTATGGTCAGATGTGACCAAACTAGAGCATTTTTGGAAGGAACAATAGGTGGTATATCTGGCGAGCTCTTAAACAGTTTTTGAAGAGAAGAATTTGGTGCCAACAATTAAGCATGGCATGGGTAGCACGGTTAGGATTTGGGTGGAGAGGGTTCTTTGTTGCAGCAGGAACAGGATAAATAGTATGATGGCAAAATGGACTCTGCCAGATATCAAACAATTTTGAATGAAAGTGTCTTGTCCTCAGTTTGATGGCTGAATTCAGGTTGGGGCTGGATCTTCCAACAGAACAATGATCCAAAGTATTGAAGAAAATCCACAAAAGAATGGGTATAAAAGAGAAATTTCGAGTTTTGATATGATCTAGTCAAATTCTCCCAATCTAAAATCTGTGTTTCAAGCTAAAGTCAGCAGCAGGTACAAGAAAAGCAAGTAACATCGAGCAATTGTGATAATTTTGCCAAAAAAGAATAGTCAAAAAAATTGATGCTCACTTCTGCCAGAACTTCTTAAAGATTATAGAAAAAGACTGGTCGCCGTACAACCGAGAAAGTCATTTGCCTTGAAACATTTTTTAAGGAATCAAATAGAAAATATTTCATCTCACTGTGATTAACTGTTTAGCTAAAGAAGAAAACAAAAAACAAACTAAAAATTAAGGTTGTACAAATCTTATTTGACAAAAAAAAAAAAAAAAAACAAAGATTGAGACTGTAAAAGAATAAAGTTTCATTGACTAAGTGAAAATTTTTGGTTTTCATGAACTTTTCACGTTTCCAAACTGTAAAGCTCAGTTAACAGAGTAAATAGACTTTGGGTAAAATTACTGCTGCACAATTGAAACAAACTATGGAGAAAAAAACAAAAAAAAAACAAAAACTGTTAAGCAAATTGTTCACTTGTGTTAGGGAAATCAGGACATCTTACATAAAGTATATATTGAAGAGACTCTCTAGTTACTTGGCAAGCAACAATTTATTTAAGTGCCCCCCAAGGCCACACAATTCAGCCAACAATATCCACATAGGATCAAAATTATCATCATGGCATATTTACTCCACAAGAGTCAATTAGATTGTGTCTGTTCATTTATCAAAAGTCATTCTTTTGAGGACGAAAAGAAACGGTGCAGGTCATCTTCCTCTTAAGATATAAAAGCAGATAATGATTCTTGGTAAAACATCCTGAAATCTATTCAGCATCACCAAAAGTCATGATCCTTATAAAAAGAACTAGCGGAATTTGTCTGTACTTTTGAGATATTTGTACTATTTACATTGTTTGGACTGTTGTCCATAGTTATATTACCATGTTTAGGATGTTTAGACCGTTATACGCTCCTGCCTTCTTTAGATGCTAGAAATTTTGAATTGTACCCTTTATTTATCTATACTTCTGAGATGAGGTAGTATTATTGGGACTGTTGTCCTTACATTTATTGCCATGTTTACAACAATGGCCCTGTGGCTATAGATGTTGGTTAGTTCCAGTGACTTGACCCAAAGAGTTGTGAGTTCAGTACAGCAGTGGTGAACAAATAACTTAAGAGTTAAGTTCAAGGGCAATAAATACATGGCATCTGAAAGTGGTATTGCACATGAAATGAGAACAACCTAATTCAGTGATCAAAATAAAGGGATTGATTTAAAATTCCTAGCGCCTGAAGAAGGCCAGAACATACAGCAGCCGAAACATTGTAAACATGGCAATAAAGATTAAGACAACAGTGCAAACAATGTAAATAGTAAACTAGTAGAAGTACCTAAATGTGTCAGAGTTCATAAATATCTCAAAGAGAAATGTAATTGTAGACAATTTGTATGAATTGCTTTAACATTCTGACAAACTTTATTTGATTCAGGTATAAAAATACAGTGAATCCTTTTCAGCTTTTCACTGACTGAACACATGACCCCCGCCCCCACACACACACACATTGTATCTATTCTTGTATGCATTTGTATGCCCGGAAAAACTGACTGAGAAACCTCCACTGTTCATTCACAAGCGGAATTAAAGGTGAAATTAATGTTACAGCAAGAAATGAAAACACGATTACTGTTTCCAGGATGTTTGGTTGTTTATTGAAGGGGATCACAGAGGAGTGGGGAGGCAAGTAACATTTAGGCCCAACTTCTATCATGACAGATGATGGAGCAGTTTTTCCTTTCAACCAGCGAGAAATCTTACTCTCCCACTCCCAGCCAATTTTTACATCGTAATATATGGCTGGCATTGAAACTACCTTGATGGACAGCCTTGTCTCAAAACTCGTCTCAATCCTACCTGTAACGGGTCATATAAGCTGGCAAATAAAAATTCCAATGTAGGGTGAAGTGCCACTTGATCCCAAAAGTTCATCTTTTCCATCTATCATTTCCCTTTTGGTCAAGTGGGTGGCTGCTTCGAAGACACCATTTTAGAGATTTCACTGCTGGTCATAAAAAAAAAAATAAAAAAAAAAAACAACACTGAAGGCTGAGATAAAATCATCTATCATTTTCTATGTGGGTATCCCAATCACAGTCAAAATGTCACACACAAATGTTGATTCAATCAGAAATCTTACATTGAAGTAATTCAGAAAATTTCTATTTTACATTGATAAGGAGTTTGCTTTGAAAGAAAAGAAAACAGGAAATGAAAATGAACAGACATTTTGTTAAAACCAAAAACATGTCCCCTGGTAAATTACACATAACTAAATTGCGACTGAATATTAATGTTTCAAAGGAGGGTTCTATCTGTATTTGTCTCTACTTCTGAGATGAGGTAGTGTTTACATTATTTACACTGTTTGGACTGTTGTCTTCATCTTTATTGCCATGTTCATGTTTTGGCTGTTGTATGCTCCTAGCACCTGAAAAAGGCCAGAGCATACAACAGCTGAAACATGGCACCAAAAATGAGGACAACAGTCGGAACAATATAAATAATGTGATGATTCTTTCTTTCAGAATCTAGCCAGAATTCATGAGTATATAAACTTCTATATCAAGGTTTGACTTTTAAAAACATCACTTTGAAAATTTGAATCTAATTGGGGTTTTTCTGATCGGGAAAAAGAAAATGGTTGGAATTATTTTAAATGAAATCAATTGAAATCTTTAAATAATTTGTTTTAATAAATAAAAACAAAATAGTGAAAGTTTGACCCCCACATAGAGAAATTTAAAAAAAAAAAGAAGTCATATAACCTATGAACTTCACCTGAAAGAGGTGGCAGAATTAACATCCAAATACCAAATGTTTTCTTCCTAGATACAAAACGACCCTACAACATTCCTATGAGTCAGGCTAGATATTTGACAGTTGACTTGAGTCAATGGAGGGGGGAAGGATGAATGGGTAAAGGGTGGGAACATCCTAAAAGAATGTTAACAGTAAAAGCTTTTCTTAATAATGTCTTATTCTCTTAAATCCAGGAGATTGCCTGGAGGGGATGGGTGTAGAAACTGGTTCCAGGCAGAAAGAAAGCCTGAATTGCAAGCAAGTGCATTACAAACTCTAAGAGTTATTTAAATATTTCTTTCAGGCTTATTTTAAATTCAAAACCTGCAATTGGTTGTTGTTCGTAGCCATGGCCTCAGCTTTTGCCAGGAAAAAGGGGACAAATTATTTTCTAATAGCCTTGACGGAAAATTTTTTTTTTACTATTTCTCTTTGGGTTGAAAGAAATGTTCTGTTACCAAATTTGTTTTTTTAGTGCCATTAGTAAAGAAAGGTTCACTATAAAAGTAGTTAAGACTCAAGAGAAATTCATTTGTCAGTTGAAAAGACATTTTGGCAACTGAGTGAGTGATGATGTCTTTTCAAGGTGAGCATTCTGTATATTTTTGCTACTATTCAATTGCAGACTTCGCTTTGATAAAGAAACACCACAAATTGTCTAGATTCATTTTGCAAGAGTTGAAGAAAAAAAAAACAAAGCAATACATTTTAGATGGAACCTCTGTGTGTGGGAAAGAGAAAGACACACACACAGATATCATTTGAAAGACTTAAGAAATACAGGCCAATATTTTCTACTACAAACGAAACAAGATTTACTTCCAAGCTTGTGTGGCTGTCACCAATATTGAGTACAATTTGACAAATGAAAATATTAAGGATTGCAGTTTATAGATTTCTAAGGTAGTAACCACTGTTTGCAGTCGTTCTAAAGAAAACCATAAACAAGGACAGCATTTTCTAGGGAAATGAAGAAAAAAAAAAAGGAAATTTTTTATGAAGAATTTCTGGAGGTCAGAATTCATTCCTTTGGCCTCACTTACCTGTTTTTACCCAAGGACAAAATTTAATCAGTGACTCACCTGGAAAAAAAAAAAAAATAATAATAATAAAATTGCAAAGTGGAAATTAATGAAAAAGAAAAAACTATTTTTAATTTCTGAGTTTGCAAATATTTTTATAGTTGTGGATCAATATCTTTCTCCTTATGGATCTCTTCATGGATCTCTTCATGGATCTCTTCATGGATCTCTTCACAATTACATAAGTAAATCTGTGGAGGTAGGAGACATTGGTTGGGTGCTGCCAATATTTGTAATCGAGCTGAGCAAAATCTGCCTTGCAACACTGACTTTATTCAGGACAATGGTAAAACTTTCAAGAGATGATTTTACACTTATACTGAACAAAAATGTACATTTAAAAGTAGTTTGAAATTATTGAAGAAATAAGATTTAAAAATCTTTAGCCAATGACAGCAAATAAAAATTAGAAATTAATTTTCTTTTAAGTTTATACTTTCTCCAGTCAGTACTTCAGGACAAGCAGGTTTTTGGTCCTGACGTCTGGATTTGCCGAGTTGCTAATTCAGAACTGTGTTTAGAGAGAGGGAAAAGAGGGGAAAGAGGGAAAAGGCATAAATTAAGGTTTTAGAGATTCTAGTTCTTAAGCCCAGGACAATCAGATGCAGGAGAGAGAGAAAGAGAGAGAGATTAACAACAGAAATGACAATGTAAGGTTTTAAACTTAGAACTGCAGACACTTGTGTTAGAGACAAGAGCCCTACAAGGTAGATGGAATGAATTAAACATTACCAACACGAATTAAAATTCTTGCAGTCAAAGTCTAAAGAAAGATTTCAATTACTGTAAATGTTGTTAGTGTATATGTGCTTGAAGAGATCCCAGATGTTTGCTTATTTTTTTTTAACAATAAAATTAATACGTGCCAAAGATCCTTTATCCAAAATTCTTGGGACTGGAAGTGCTTCAGCATTCAGATTTTAGAATACTGGCTATTTAACTTGTATTTAGCATCTCTAAAATTGGGTAGCTTGGGAATGGAACCTAAGCATAAACACAATATGACTTCATAACATAGGTTATACATATATCCTCAAGTTATTTATATAAAACTAACATATATCCTGAAATCAATTTTGTGTATGTACAGATAATGACACCAGTTATGTAATGCTCATGTGAATTTTTAAGTGGTGAAATTAAGATTTCACTGAAAAATAATGAATTGTATTTTCTGTACGTGTACAAAAAAAAAAAAAAAAAAAATAATCATTGTTTACAAACAAATATATAAATTCAGGGTTTGACATTTTGAATAATATAGCTTTACTGAGCATGAACCACCTGGTAAATGATCCACAAATGTGTTGCTATAACGATCATTAACAAGAAAGAAACTGAGAACGTAGGCTACATAGAAAATTTCAGTAAACCCAGCTATTTGTGGTAAGTCATGTCAGCACCTGAAAAACTTAGATTTGGGATAAATTTGGATATATAACCTGTATCAATTAGGCTAGATCAAGAATTCTCCAAACAAAAAACAAAAACAAAAAATATTTCTAAACAGGAATGAACCCCACATTCCCTTTATTTGAAAAACTATGTCTATATGAATTTAAAAAAAACAAACTACTTTCCATATTTTTGATACAGAAACAAAACTAGCAGATATTGATATAAAGAATAGCTGGAACAAGTGACCTACAATTCCTTAAATAGGCAACTGAACTTTTGTTTATCAAGATGGCCTCTTGTAGCTAAATTGATAATGCCATGCTTTGACTTTAGAAGTCATTTCTCTAATGAAAAAAGGGACAAAGGTTCAACTTCTGTTAGGTGGCACATTTAGTGAGACTCCTTGATCTAAGCCAATTGTTATTAATCTCAAATAAGGATATCAATTCAATTACATGTACCCACTAAAAATACTGTTTACAGTAATTAGAAATAATAAAAAAGCAAATTAGTGATAAAAAAATAAAAAATTATGGAAAAACAAAAATTAGTAATAAATTTAAAATTAAAAAAAAAAAAAGAAATTCTTGGATACAATTCAGTGTTTAGGTTTTGTTGAAAGATGGATAAATTCTGTATTTTCCTTGGGCCAGAATATTTACAGAGCAGTTTAAGACACACAGACAAACAGTACGATAATTCCAAAGTTGAAATGCAAACTTTTCAGCAATTGAATATGAAAAGATTTGACATAAAACTAACCAGAAAAATAGGAGCAAAGATTTGCTACTTAGCAAAGTAAAAACTTTTGAAGGGTATGAAATGAGACCAGATAGGATTTGCAGGAATTCGATAAGGATTAGAAGACAGCAAAAAGTTTTTAAAAATTTTGGATTATTCCAAGTGAAGGGAGCAAGAAGAGAAGTGGGCAATAGGGGATTAAAATAAAGATTTTGCAACTGAAACAGAAACATAGAACAAACATAGAAATTCTTTGAAGAGAAATCTTTAGGCCACATGAGAATGGAGAACTTCTGATGAAAGAACTCTGAAGGAATAAATGTTTTACAAGTTCAGGTCTTGGCAAAGATTTCATTGAGGCAAAATTTGTTTAACCACCAGTAGTATAAAAGCATATTTGAAGATTACGTCTAACCAAGTTTGAAATTTAAGGTTTTGTAAGATTACCAAAGATTTGGCATCTTTCTGTGAGCGTGCAGAGATGGTCACCTTATTTGGAATCCAGTGGTATATAACACCCAGATTTTGTGAAGTGGGTTTGCTGAAGATCATTCATGATTTCTAGAAAAGAGAGAGATAAAAAAAAGAAGGTTGCCTGTGAAGCAGAAAGAGAACAGATTGCAAAGAAGCTAACAAAACACGAGCAAAAGTGGAATCTTTATTGTTAGTAAGAAAAAAAATAGCAAACAAATTTGCAGAAATGTAATCCAACAATTGGACAAGCAATGGGGAATTTCAGAGGCACAGTCAGAGCAAGCAGGAGATATGAAGATTAGAATAAATTTAAAAAGTAAACAGCATGACAGGCAAAAGAGTTTTAGGGTTCAGGCCTTTTGCATGGAAATCTATAGACAAGAAACATACATGCACATAAATACTTTTGAAATACAAGAAGTTATTTATTTTAAGACATGCCAGTGAAAATAACTCCCCGTCTCAACTAACTTCATTTGAAGGATTTTAAAATTATTATTATAATGCCTTATACTCACTGGATGATAATTTCTTGTCTAATCAATGGATTTTAAATGTTTTCCCCTTGATTCCTAGAAAGAAATATCTTAATTTTGTGAGAAACTTCAGCTTGTTGAAAATCATGGCTTTAACTCTGAAATGATAGCTGCAAAAACAAGTTGAAAAGTCTTGAAATGTTAAGTGATTTTTGGCTTTATAATTGTTACTAACAGAAAAACTAGATAAACACTTTCAAAACTAAAGCCATTTTCAAAGCCACAAGTTGTAAATCCAATCAACAGCAAAATATGGCTGACACCAGAAGCAAATGGGACAAAGATCAGTAAAATATTGTTTTTTGTTTTACGTATACTGAAATATTGTCAGTAAAATAAAACCTTATATTTGGCATCTTAGGAAGACTGATTAGTGTAGCAAATGATAAAAAAGCCAATAACAAAACTGATTTTTAGATTAAAGATTTTTATTTTTTTAAATTTCCACAGAATTAATTTTTCATGTTTAAAGAGGATCAAGGAATGGAGTGATTTATTTTTTCTATTTCCATGTTTGTTCCTTACGGATGTGCAGGTGGTACAATGGTCAGTGGCTCAAAAGGAGAAATCAGTGAGGGGAGTTCAAATTCTGGTTGGGCTTGTTACATTCACCTTTGTACAAATATCCTTTGGGAAAGGTAGGAAACCATCTCTTCTTTCCTTCACAGACTGGATTCTCTAGCCATGGTTGGCAACCAGTCTAGAAGAGAATTCTGAATTCAAAACATTGAGTTTAAGTTTTGTTTTAACAGCATATCAACTCTGTGGGTTATCTAATGCAAAAGAGGTGAGGTTTTAAGGTATTTTTTTTTAATGCTCGGTTATAATGAAAAAGTTGATTTAGTCAGATTTTAATGAAAAGTTTTTGTTCTTTTTTATTTTAGAAAACTGGAAATGTCTTCTACTTTTGTATTCAGAATAATTTTGCTGAGAATTTTTTCTTTCAAAAATGTGTTATGGTAAGAATTTTTTTCTTCAAAATGTATTGTTGGCAATATTTTTTCTTCAAAAATGTATATTTTTCTATAAAAGTCTATTTTTATGTATATATTTCTATAAAAGTGTATTTTTATACTTTCATAGTATTTTGACCCACGTTTGGGGAGGGGGTTAACTATTTGCCCATAACTGGGACCCTAACATGTGCTACCACTCCATGTCAGGGTGGACCTGAGAACAACAGCAATTAAAAGGTGGCTCCATGCTCCTCACAACCTCCCAATCTGAGGCCTTGCTGCCTGATGCAGTTTACTGTCATACCCAGGACCAAAACTGTATATGGTCCTGGTTGGGTATATACTTTAACTATAAGCATAGTTACAATATAAACCATAGATTGGCTCTGTGGGTGATGAAGAAACACAAACATGCCTGAGCAGATGGGTATGATTTTTTTAATGAGCAGCCAAGCTGAAGACGAGAGATCACCCTGATTTGCAGTCGGCCTTCACACAACTTGAAAGAGAGATGATAACAGCTTTACAACTTGAGAAATCTATTTTTCTGAAAAACTGCTTTAAGGGAAAGATCTTATAAGTTTCAATTGACAGTGGCATTTACTGTCTGGTTAATGAATGACAAACGTTTCCTTATTAGGAAACAGCTAATGTTGCTATTTATGACAAAACATCTTTGATGATGTTACACTTCATTCTTATGTTACCTGCTCTTTTTGGTCTATTAAGCATATTGAATTATGAATTATCATTTTTTTTTTCAGGCATATATGGAGACAGCATTGAAGAGATTCTTACCCTAATAAGGTTCTAAAAAACATACCCACAAAACCACTTTTTTTTTTTTTTAATCATTTCACCCCAAGCAAGGCAGCACTGCCACTGATGTGCAGGGGGCTATATAAGAGTAAAATTTAGACAGGAGGAGAGTGAAGAGAAAGACAGAGCAGTTACAGGGGCGTGTCAGAGAAAGGGCAAGAAAAGGATGGGAACACAGGTGTGAAAACAGTTGCGAAGGTGAACAGAAAGGAAAAGATATACAGAGTCAAGTGGTTAACAGATGGGAACTGACATTGCATTTACATTTCTGGAGGTTGTAGTCATCAAGAAAGCAAATACATGGAAGGGAGTTCCACAGGTAGGAAGTGCAAGAAAAGAAGCTGCTGGAGTAGAATTGTTGGCTGCATTTGGTTGATCTAACTGTAAATGGGTGGGAACTTGTCAGTCTGGTTGCACGAGTAAATTCTTGTGGCAGGGGCACTAGTGACTCAAGTTCATCAAAGCAGAAGCCACAAAAATATTTGTAGAATAGACAGAGGGAAGCCACATCCTGTCGGTGAGAAAGTGGCTGGAGTTGAGCCGCCAAGTTAGGACTTATCATATTACAGATTCTCCTTTGGAGCCTGTCAAGAACACTGAGAAGAACAGCAGTGGTGCCTGACCATATATGACAGCAGTATTCCATTCCCGGACGGATGGTTGATTTGTATATATGCAAGATGGATCCAGGCGGAAAAAACTTCCTGGCCCAACACAGTGACCCAACCTTCCTAGCAGTGGATTTGGCTATTGACTCAATGTAATGACTTCTGTTGGAAATGGATTGAGCTTAAGAACTTTCTCATCTCCGAACCCTGAAAACATTACAAGACAATATAGAAAAGCCAGAAAAACAAATTATAAATGGTTAAATAATAAAAGAAAAGTGATTATATAGTTGGTTACTAAATATAAAATTTCAACAACAAAAATTAAAATAAAAAATACAATATAAAAACAAAAAAGACAAAACATTTTTATCTCAAAGAATTAGGCTAAAAATTTGACCTTTTAGCTTTATTTTATTGCAACAAATATTTTGACAAAGTTTTATTTAGTCATCAATTCTTCCGTTAGTCATCAGATGAAAGTTCATTTGGTAAAGTAAAAAGAACTTTTTTTATGATCTCTAGTTCAACAGAATCTCTATTCAGACCCGAGAGCATAAAATGTTAACATCCTGTAATTTTATTTGTGAAACAAAAAGAAACAATTCCAAAACATACGACAGAGTGTGATTGTCAAGAGAATTTCTCCCACAAATTGAATTTGTCTGAATGAGAAAGAGCAGACTAAGAAAGTTTGATTGGCAAACACCATATTATGATATGGACAACAAAATAAAGCATGATGTTTGCCTGGTTACATTGTTTAAGGCCTGGGAAAGTTGAGAGAGATGAACAAAGTGTGGGAGTTCAGTCCCAGCACAATTACAAGTAATTGTTGGCCACAAAGCAAATGACAATAAACTGGGTGTCACTTGGGATTGTATTTATGAACATAACAATTAGTTGATTGGATGCTGACAAACAGGAGAATATGACATTGACAACTACAGAGAGACAACAAAAACTATCAAGCTGGAAAAAGATGGCAGAGATTTAACAAAAAAAAAAAAAAAAAAAAAAGCTAAAAGAAAAAAAAAACACAGCATTTGTGGGACAAGTAGCAAATTTCACGTGTCAAATGGCAGTAAAATACTTCCTGCTTTAATAAGATTATATTGAAATATTTCAGTTTCACCTTCAGTTGATGAAAGAAAAAAGTACTAATATATAATCTAAACTTATTTATAAATGGAACTTTGTGTGTGTGTGTGTATCCATTACCTATAGACTCCGAAACGGTTGAACCGATATTCTTGAAAATTTACACAGTTGTATTATAAGTGTCGGTGAGTGTTCTTAGCTAGGTTTTGTGTCGAGGTACCACCGATAAATATCGAAAATTGATAATTGAAAAAAATCGGGTTATAGAAGGAGTGGTTCGATTTTAATCAAATTTGATTAACTCATAGACAAAGACATAAGAAACGATATTCAGAAGTTTCAAGGTTGCAGTTTTTACAATAGTGCAGAAAATTGATAATATATATAAAAGACAAGATGTTTGTGTGTGTGTGTGTGTCTGTTTATCTATCTGTATGTCCTTTATACAAATCCACAATTTTTATCCGATTCTCACCAAACTTCTCACAAATATTCTTTAGGTTGAGTCTGAGCTCCAGGACGATGGATTAGTTTTAAAGCTTTCATCACCCTCGAGCAACGCCGGGCTATACTGCTAGTCTTTAATATTTACAACCATTTCTGAAATTTTAATAAATGACTGATACAGAGAATGAGAAAAACTAAATGACCCTGAAGAGTGAAGACATCATAATGCCTTCACGAAACTTTGAAGTTGGCCTGATTGAAATAACACTCAGCTAAGTCAGAAAAGCTTCTCCACATTAATTCTATCACTGCTCTATCCTTACATTGATATTGAGCACTTTATGAAAAAAATATCAGTTTACTTAAAATTCTTTTCTACCAGTAAATTATTAGAAAAAAAAAGAGTATAACAAAACAAAACAAAAAAAACAGCAATTTTAGCACTAAACGCCTTTACAATTTAACACACATGCACAATTCATAGAGAATTCAAAAGTCTACATCTAAAAGTAATAATCAACATTAATTTAAAAGTAGTAAACTTCCTCAATGTAACACTAGTCTTTGTAAATGATACTTATCAACCATACATAAAACCTAACGAATATCTATTATACATCCACCCAAAGTCTAATTACCCCCCCGCCAGCATGATAGAACCTATACCCCCTTCTCCAAAGAATATAGAATTAGTAAAAACTCTTAGTAAAGAAATATTTTATAAACAATGGTTTTTATAATTGTGCCCTAAAGAATAGAAACTACAAAATCCACAATATCAAATACATAAACAAAATATAACAGGAAAAATAGAAATAGAAAAATCCTTTGGTATACACCCCACTTTTAACCAAATGGTTAGCACCAAGTTAGGGCTGAAGTTCCTCAATTTCATTAAGAAACATTTCCCTAATAATAACTAAATAAAATTTTTAATGAAAATACCCTTAAATTAAGTTATAGTTGTACAAATCTAAAAAAAAATAATAAATAAATAAAAAAAAAAAAAATAATAATAATAATAATAATAATAATATCTTAAATTAGCATGTAAACCAAAGTACCAATAACTATACAAATAAGAAGGATAACAATACAAACCTATGTAATTGTCAAAATCCTAACAATTGCCCATTGGAAAATAGGTGCCTAACAAATTCTATTGTGTACCAATATAATGTAACACTAAAGAAAAACCCAACTATTAAAAAAGTTTTCATTCGATCTACTAACACTTTTAAACAGCATTGGTATATGCTCTTAATGTATATCCCTTTCTGCATATTTTTGGAAGTTAAAAGATACAAACAAAACCCTTAAAGTAAAATGGAAAAAAAAGTCTGTAAGTTGCTCTACAAAATCTGCCCTCTGTGACTGAGTGAAAAGTTGCAGATTTTAAGGTTCACTAAAAATAGGGGACTACTGAACCATAGAGAAGAATTGACTGTTTTATGTAAACATTGAAAATATTTTTTTGTTAAAATTTAATTATGTTTTATTTATAACTTAAGTTCTCATATAATTTAAAAATTAACATTTACTTTACTAAAATAAATGGCCCACAAAATACTTGTTTGTTTTTCTTAACTACAATATACCTTAGAATTAAATAATTATATTATACTAATTCTAACCTAAACATTCCAGCACCTTTACTCAAAGTAGTACAAAATCTAATTAAAAAAAAAAATTCCTTAAAATTTAATTCATTGCAATGTTTCATTTATAACTTATGCTCCAATATAACTTAAAAATTAAAAATTATTTTACTAAAATAAATGACCCATACAATACTGAATTATTTTTATTTTTATTTTTTTAACTACAATATACTTTAGTATGCCATAATATTTAAATCTTAATTCTAACCTAAACATTGCAGGCCCTCTACTCATGAAGTAGTAAGGAAAAAAAAAAACAAAAAAAAAATAAAAGAAGTCAAACCTGCTGTTAAATTTGTCTACCTGTGCCTCTTCTGTAAATACTTTCACGGCTTCTGCTCTGATGAACTTAGATCACTGGTGTCCCCTAGGTATGAATTTGCATGAGATACTAGATTAGCAACTAGGTCCCACCCTTTTACAGTGAAACCAATGAAATGTAACTGCAATTTCTACTCCAACAGCTTCTTTTTTCGCACTTCCTGCCTGTGGAATTCCCTTCCGCATACTTGCTTCCCCGACAGCTACAACCTCCAGGAGTTTAAATGTAAGGTCAATAGACACTTAACACACTAACACGCACCCATTCTCTCAAACACTATTCCTTACTCGTCTATCACCCTCATTCTGACATCTCCTATGTCCAACCGTTCTATGTAACCCCCTGTGCTATAGTGGCAGTGGAATGCCTTGCTTGGGGTGATATGATTAATAAAAAAAAAAAAAAAAAAAAAAAATGTACCTTACTTAGACAAAATTTTCTTTAAAATTTAATTAATTACAATGTTTCATTTATAACTTATACTCCAACATGAATTAAAAAATAAAAATTATTTTACTAAAATAAATGACCCATACAATACTTAATTGTTTTTCTTACTACAATATACCTATGCATACCATCATTATTTAATCCTAATTCTAACTTAAAAATTCCAGTCCCTTTACTCATGAGATAATAAAAAAAAAAAAAAAATCTGAAAAAATTCAACCTGCTGTTAACAATTATTATTATATTAAAATTATACTTGGACATAACATAATTAAAAAATTATTTTACTAAAATAAATGACCCACATCATACTTAATTGATATAATTCGGTATATTGTAGTAAGAAAAACAATTATTTAATCCTAATTCTAACCTAAACATTTCAGCCCCTTTACTCATGAAGTAGTACAAAATCTAATTAAAAATAAAAAAATTCAAGTTCAACCTGCTGCTAAAAATTGTCTACCTGTTTAAATAATCTATGGTCCCATTATGGAACTTATCCAGACAAAATTAAAAAGTGACATGTCTAGACACCAGGCCTTCCTGCTTCGTTTCATGACCCAGATCTTCAAACTCCATAGTTAACTAATTCTTATTTTTGATTGAACAATATTGACACACCTAAAGCATATTCTCCAACTACCACTCCCTAATTTTCTAAATAACCATGAATTCAATACAATTATATTGTAGAACTTTTGAATATTTTTCATTTGTAAACGAGTTACATTGTGCAACCTAGGTTTCTACTAGCTGGTGTCTTCAGGTGATTTATAATAACTATATATATATATATATATATATCATATCCTTCTGTCTGCAAGTGTAACATACCTTTTTCCTTCCTTTCCCCTTTACTCTTTTCACTACGCTTTTCCCTTTGCACACTTAGCATCCAGTTTTATTGCCCACACCCTTGAATTTTTTTAATGTTCCATAATATTAAAGATCACTGATAGTAGTGAATCTCACCCACTTCTGACCCACATTTTATCCTGTCTGCAAATCTAACATATTTTTCCCTCCCTTTTGTATGCTACACTTTTCCTTTTCCAAGCTTACTTCTGGTTTCTTTACCCACACATACAAACAAATTTTTGAATTTTCGATAATATTAAAGATTGTTGATGAAGCGAATTCAATTTGCTGAAATGATCATTTGATCATGTAAATTTTGAATTATATATATATATATATATATATATATATATATATATTACTTTAAACATTATTTTAGTGGATATTTGTATACGAGTAGACACTGCTTATTAAACAGTATGATAGAATAAATAAAGAACAAATTAAGAAACATGTCTTAATCTAACATGTTTCACTTTTATTAAAGCTTCTTCAGAGATCTGGTGAAAGAAAAGGAGGAGCGACAGAATTATCTCAACATCCCTGATACAAAAAGGAACCAGGAAGCCATTGCATTATTTTGTCTTGAATGTCACCATATAAGGAAATATAAGGTGTTGTGACCACAGTGGCAGAAAATGGGCCAACAAACTAATGAATGACGCACATTAATAATAAATGTACATTATGTTCCTTATTATTTAATACAACTGAGTTTCATAAGGGGAGGTCATCATCATCAGGTTGAGAACTATTCTAAAATCTAAATAATAGTGCACTTCAAATATATATTTTTTTAAAATTTATAATTTTCTTTAATTGTTATTTAGTTTGTCTATACCTAAAAATATCTTTAATTAGATTAACTTAATTAAACTTTTAAAAATCTTATTTCTATTTTTCCCCTAAATATACTTTTTCAAATAAGTCTCTTTTTTCTAAAACTTTAACCCTTTTAAACATTTAAAGTTAAATTTGTTTGCCACTATCAAGCTCAAGCATTTTCTATTTGAAAATTTTCCTTTTTCTTTCTTTTCTTTTTTTCCCTTCTTTATTTTTTCTCTATACATTTTTTATATCCTGCCCCTTTCCTTTCTGTTCTGTTTTATTTAACCCAATTCTCAATTTAACGCCCTCCCATTCCTTAACCCTTTTCGTCTATTAAGCTAGACATGTCAAATTTCCCATCTCTTCACTTACAACTCTATCAAAAAGTAAAAAACCAAAAATAGACTGATTTTTAAAAAATTTTTTTGTGACGTATATTTCTCAAATCTTAACTGTTATTTATCTTTTTATTTCTTTCTTTTTTTTTTATTTCTCTTTTTAATCTTATTTTTTTCTCATTTTGATAAAGACTGACTGTTGCTGAGGAGACGTGAAATCTCTTAGGGATTTCATGTTGAAATATTCATTCAACATTTTTGAATTTTGAAAATTTATTTTAATTTACACACACACACACACACACACACACACACACACACACACACACACACACCTCAAGTATGATTTCAATACAATTTATAGACATCTCATCCATATTTTTAAATGATACACATGTATATTTGGAGATGTGAATTATATTTGCATCTACAAGGAAAATCCTCCTACAAAATAAAAGACCACAGCAATCTGACCGACTAAGAAAGGACGTTATCAAGTTTTTTTCTAAAGATCATGAACTTAATATCCCTACCACCACAAACGCTAAAGTAATCAACTTCCTTGACAAAACTTGACCTCGATATTGATCTGTACAAACTATATATTAAAGATTCTTACAATTACAAATACATCCACAAAGATTAACCATCACCATAGAATAATAGACAATATCCATAAATCTATCTAATTTAGATTATCTTCTAATTTTAGTAATAAGGCAGTTTTTGAAAACAATACAATTAAGTATATTAAGGCCTTAGCTAAAATTAAACACAATGTAAGTTTAGAATGTTTATTTAATATCTTATTGTTATGTAGTAAGATATTTTTTTGTCAAAGTTCTTGATGCAACTATAACTAACCTTAAAAATGTTTCTCTCGAAAATCTTTTTTTAGTGTAGGAGAATGGTTCAAAGGTTTGTGAATTAAAATTAGGAAGATATTTCCAATCTTAGTTTTGAAATTGACTAAAATGTGGATTAAATCATATGACGTTACATTTGCAGTTTCGGCATATGTCTGCCGCCTTTTTTTTTAAAACTCCAAGGATTGAACTGTTTTCAATTTAATTTTTTGTTTTTGGTACTAGCGTTGCTTAATGTTGTTATAAACTATAAATCTTGGGTGTCATTTGCACAATGCATGAAATTTAATGCTTTAAACGTAGGTGTGTGTGTGTATATATATATATATATACACACACACCTCTTAGGTTCATACAAGCATTGATAAAAATTTATATATATATATATATATATATATATATATATATATCTCACTATGACATTACAATTTATATCTACATATGGAGATCTGTACATACGCATGCACATTTCTCTACCAAACTTTAGAGAAGAACAGCAAGGCTCAGGTGTTAGGATTTAACAGGCTGGCTTTTCCCCCACAAGCTCAAGCTATGGTGTATTTAGATGAATAATTGGTTTATGCTTTGGGTGATCATGTCTCAAAAGAGACATGACTGACTGGGCAGAAAATTATCCTGCAGTAGGTTGCCATTGCTTTCTGTGGTAGACTGGTTGCCGATCAAGGCTATAGAATCCCATCTGTTTGTTATTTAACCCATAACTGGAGGGAAGAGACAGATTAATACCTTTCCCAAGGGTATTTGTGCATAAGTGAATGCAAGGAATTCAACTGGAATTCAAACTCGGCACCCCGATTTGTCGTTCCGAGTTGATATCCACTGCATCACAACTCATATCCACTACTAGATCATTTCCCATTAATGCTGACTTGTGTTGTTTGAGGAAAATCATTGACGAAGATAGCAATGTCATTTTCTTAAGGTATTTATGTTGATAGCAACTATTTGCTCTTGTCTTTGTCAAAGATATCAGGCTTGCTACTAAGTAAAACTGGTAATTGCTCTTGAAAAGGCCCATCACTCAGTAATTAACTGGGGGGGCAAGGAATGGCTTGTAAATTGTAGAACCTCCAAAACAAAGCTGCTTTCATTTAATCACCAGAGAAAACCTTTTTCTTCCATCAGCATGATTGATGCTAACCTCCAGGAGAGCAACTCTGCAGCTTCTTGGCCCGATGTTTCCCCACTAACAAAATGTGCAGTGGTTATATTGAATCACTGCATTGTAACAGACTATTTTTCTCATCAGAATCCGTCTTGCACAGTTATAAATCTACTGTTCATTGGACATTGCTACCATATCTGATCCAGTGCTCCTGCTATATATCTTGAGATTTGACAAAATCCAAAGGTAACGTAATCTATCATGACTCCAGTCATTTCACCCCCACCATGACATGGCTTCCCATTTTTCTAAAAATATTTTCATGACAAGTGTTCTGAAGAGTTTTCCTCTTTGGTTGCTCAACTGCAAGAATTTAAGCATAACTATGAAATTGGCAAACTAGACTTTACCATTTTATTGTAACTGTAGGTTCTATTCTAGTAGTTTCTTTTCTTGCACTTCTTGTTTGAACAGTTCTTTGTTTCCCTATCACCAATAATGTCAAAAAAAATTAAATGCAACAGCAATTACCATCTTCAAGACACCTGTTCTTTTATTGTCTTTTCTCTTCACTAAAGTCTCATTCTTTCATTCATTGTAACTCCTTGTGTTTTAGTGGTATCATGGTCTTGCTTTGAGTGAACTCTCCACAAAAATTAAAAAAAAAAAAAATACAGAAACCTGCATTTATATATAAAAAAACAAACAAAATCTTATCTTAGCTGATGTGTTTCATCATCTGACATACTCAAGGCAAATGTGGGACGGGATTTTATTTTGAAACAATTATTTATAAACTAAAGTAAAAATGTCAGTTTTCCAAATTGTTTTAATTTAAGAGACACTCAAATATTTATCAGGTTAAATTTTTTTTTTTAATCGTATCACCCCGAGCAAGGCGGTAACGCCAATGAAGCGCAGGGGGCTACGTAGGAGTGAAAAGATTGGAAAAGAGAAAGCCGGAGACCACATCCTAAACAGGGACCAAAGGATGAGCCTCTTCACCTGTTCAATAGACGTGGGTGGAGTGTGAACCGGGCAATAGATTAGTCTATCTACTCCAATTGAAAAAAAAAGTAAATAAAAGAGTGAAAAGATTGGAAAAGAGAAAGCTGGAAACCACATCCTAAACAGGGAACAAGGGATGAGCCTCTTGAAAAAGTTCATGAGTATTATTCATTTTGTCTTCATTCATATCATCCTTTTATAGATATATATATCTTTTAAAAGACCATATAATAAATATTTGAATTTTTTTTTTAATATAGCTTCACCTTATTATAGGAATTTATATTATTACCCACAATCTTCTCCCTTTTTTTTTATCTTTCCTGTATAAATTTTTAATATATTCATTTTGTTAGCACTAATAAAGTTCTGTACTCATCATAGATCATTATTTTTTGGGTGGTGAAATCTATAAGTATTTTTTTATGGTGGATGGGTATCTATTGGGTTAATGTTAAACCATTTGAGTACAGGAATGTAAGCTTCTTAAAAAAAAATTCTTGATATTTAATGTCCTGTGATAGAATCTGAAACAACCATTTTATTATAAACATTCCTCATTAATATTCTATTTTGTTTTTGATTGGATTATTTATGATTAACTGTCTTCATTTATTTGGCTATTAAAATGAAGAAAATTTTTTCTGGGTTGGGAGAAAATTTGTTTTGAGAATTTTGAAAGCATTTTTTTTATGAAACATGAACCCAAGTTGAAAAGACAAATGAAAGAAATTTAAACCTCTCTTTTGTTTAAACAAATGTTTTGTAGAAATAAATTTACTACAACTGAAGTTAAAAGGTAAAAAAATAAAAAACATTTCCCCATTTGTTTATGCCAGGGAGTCAAACAAGAAACAGAGCAAATATTCTACTTAACCAACCTCATGGATGGACAGTTGTGCACCCCCACACAATAGTGCTTGTGGGTCAGGGAGTGTTCAAAGCTTAAATAAAAACTAGGACATTAAAATGTTGATTTTCTAGGTTGGACTCCTTACCACAATTTTGATTTGGATTATCTCATAAAAGTTATCTCAGTTAAATATTATCTTCCACCATTGCATTGAGTCGAGTCTTTAGGGTACGATACTCTAATTGTGTGTCAGCAATGGTCGAACAGAAACAGTGCATCCAATTTTGATAGTTCAAAAGGTTTGTCAGATTTACATTTTACTTCATAGAGAAAAGAATCTGGGTTTCCTTCATTATTTCTTTGATTATCATTCAAAAAACCAAATTGGTTTTATCTGAATTCCTGATTCAAAGGTTTATTACTATTATAGACAATTTCAACTTTTGCACTCCAAATCTACTGTAGCCTTATGGGAAGGTCAAGATCCTTTGTTTGGTCCACAAAGTATTTACTGTTATTTGTTAATCAGTCAAATCAATTGTTCTTCTAATACAGTTAACAGCACATTTATGCATTGGTCCAATGTCTCTGCAACAAAATACCTGCCTTGAGATGAAAAGTTTTAATTTTTATTGTTTTTATTATATAAAATTTTCTTGCTCTCTGAATTTCCAAGATGAGAAATTATTTACATTCAGACAAATTTTGTGTTCCGTATATCCTACTGGATCTCAATGCCACTACATAGATGGTGTTAACAAAAAGACAGTTTCTTTTTCTTATTCATTTTTGTTAGATGAGAGAGAGATGTGGCAGCTTGGATTCTAAGAGGCAGTGGGAGGAATGACTAAGCAAACATGTCCTTCATTGGTTTAGTGTCTCTTCGTATGTGTTCTTAAGCCTGTTTTGATCTTTTAAATTTGTGAAATATAATTGAAGACTGGTTCTATTATCTCATCTATTGTTGAAGTTGTGTAAATTAAATTTTGGTGTATAATTTACTTTTCTTCAAGTAGGTTGTTATAATGGAACATCCTATCACCCCTGACAGTTGATTCACCGAAGAGATTAAGAAGTATAAAAGTAAGGAAGTACGAGACAATTGGACTCCAACTCCCATTCCGTCTTGACTTACCATTTTATTAACTCTGTGAATTGTACTTTTCCATACAATAAACTCCATTAGTTGTTTACCCCTTACATGTTGTGTAAATCTTTCCACTTGGGATTTACCTTGTTTATATTGTTCTTGCAATATAACATAGATCAAAATTATTTTTTTCACTAATGATTTTGAAAAGTTCTTTAAGGATATTCACAGATAGAGACAAGTCTGGCACAGTCCACCATAAAATGTCTTACTGTGGATGTCTCCTGGCAGACTATGCATTTAGGTGAATCCTTAATTTTTAGAAGAAATGGACGTACGATATTGGTATATATATATACAATTTGGATCCTTGCTAAGACTACTTCTCGTCAGAGAATCTTGGTGTTATGGTCTATAGTGTAGGTTTGATTTTGAACAATTTATTATTTAGATGAGTATTCCATAACTCTTGCCATTTATTTAAGGTATACGTATTAATTACTGTTTTGAAATCTGTGAGGGACTTAAGCTTTTGACATATTCATTTTTAGTGATTCTTTAACTGCCTTTCCATTTCCCTGGATGTCTATATGGCTAAAGATCCAAAAGAATATGTGTTTTTGATTATAAAGCATATTGATATTGTTTAGAAGTTTGTTTATGACAGGATTGGTCAGGTTTTTATACTTCAATGATAATCTGACTCACCATCTGTGATAATCTCCTAGACTAAGTCAATTGTCAAAGCTTCTGCACTAAATATTGAAGCATTGTTTTGTTGAGTATCACTGAACATCCAACTATCAATATTTTGGGAGCCATCAGTTTGTACGTTTCTTGTAAGATATAAATATTGGTAGACCTGAAGCAGACTACCACCACATTTAAGTTCGTTGTTTTTCATTTTTCTTTTCACTTTTTTCAGCGCAGTGCTATCAATTACTGCCTTAGCTTTATGATTGACAAAAAATTTTTTTGAAAAATTTCAATATTTAAACATTTTCAAGAGGTATCAGTTTCTCATACAATGTTATAATAAATTGAGCCTCC
Organism: Ascarosepion bandense; assembly: GCA_037127315.1. Classification (NCBI taxonomy): domain Eukaryota; kingdom Metazoa; phylum Mollusca; class Cephalopoda; order Sepiida; family Sepiidae; genus Ascarosepion; species Ascarosepion bandense. The sequence goes on along the minus strand of JBBBDQ010000509.1, from coordinate 333,237 downwards.
ATTTTGAAACTAGTCACCAGTATGACATTACTACCACCTGTAAATTTGTTCATTATTAAATTTTTGGGGGCTTTTTTCAGTGCAATATAATCTTTTACACCTTAAACTTTACAAATGACAAAAAAAAGATTTGCAAAAATTTCAATATTTAAACAATTGGGGGGGGGGGGGGAGTTTCTCACAACTTTATAGTGGAGTGAAAATGGAGGATCAATTTACTTTAACATTGTATGAGAAAGTGACCCCCACACTGTCATATACCTGCCTCGACGATAACCATCAAGATGATTACACGTTGATTCGGAAATATTTACATCTCCACATCTATGGACAGATACGAGTTATCTCTACTAGAGCATGACAAATGGACAATGATAAGCAAAAAATAAGAAAATGAGATTACTGTTCGATTGATATAATCAAACTGCAATCTTTCCATGTCTGCTTCAATATCGACACATGTGCTGACCAACAATTCAAGGATGAACAATAAGACGAGATGATTTTTTTGAGATAAGATTTTAATAAGTAACAAAAGATTAAAATAAAGAAAAATATCTAAGTATGAATAAGAATGTTTAATGACCTGAACCTCAAAACTTATATTCGGATACCCAACGTAGTTGAAATAATTTACAACACATATCAACAAATATCAACAAATACAGGCGAATATGAATGTAAGAGATTAACACAAAATAAAAATGGGGAGAACCATATAATTTATAAGCACATATGGTATGATGTCTGTGGTAACATAATATTCGTGGAAGTGTATGCGTGTTCTAACATGGGTCTAAGAATATAATAATTTATCTTTATATCAGTTCCTTCTCTCTTACTTTGCTGTCTTTTTTTTCTCTCTTCCTCCTCTTTCTTAATATATCTTCAGACTCAAACACAGTCCACTTGAAATGTATGTACTTGACTGTCTATTTTCTTTCAGTTGACTGTTGTACTTTCAGCATACAAATATTATGAAATATCTGTAATCTGTATTCAAACAGGTGTTGTATTTTCTGCACTCGAATAATTCTGTGGTTTTTCTTCAATAACTCTTCCTTCATATGTTAACTTCTGCGTTGCTATCTTTCTTTTCTTGATAAACAACTCGGCTTCGATTTCTTTCTCTTTTAACAAACAGGAATCAGCATACAAATAACATTACAGTTTCATCTCTTCAATATCTCTTCCTCGTTATCTTTCTTTGAAAAAAAAAAAATAAATAAATTCGGCCTCGCCTTATTTTAACGAATAAGAATTTATAAGGTTGTTTTTTTTCTTATTCGGAGTTGCTTAAGAAGAATTGGTCAAATTACGCTATTATCTCAAATGCGTTTTCCTTTTCATTCATCATTTATTAGCGCCCAGCAATCGTGACTTGCTAATTCAAGATTTGATCTGCAACTGACTTCCAAACTTTGCTTTCCACATGATTTGTTTTTGGTGTGAATTCTAGCTCCTACTGTTTCACGACCTCATGTCTAGTATCTGTATATTTCACATCTAGACATTTGTTACTAAGGGCATCTGAGTCAACCAACCTTGACCTGCTATCCCCAAACTGACTAGGATCCCATGTGATCATCTTGTTACCATGGAGACCAATCTCAATATGTATGTGTGTGTGGCTATCTATATCCATAACAACACAAATTTAAATATTGTAATTTTTCAAAATGTTTTTTGAAAATCAGAAAGTTTAAGTAACAATCGATAGAACTGCTCTAAAAAACAAAAAACAAAAAAAAACAAAAAAAAAAACAAACAAAATTAACATAAACAAAGCGACCACAATGCGAGTGGATTGAAAATGGAGGATTGACTTACTATAACGCTGTATGAGAAACTGAGCATCCCCCCTCCAAGTGGTTTAAATATTGTAATTTTTCTAAATGTTTTTTGATAATTGGAAAGTTTAAGTAACAATCGATAGGACTGCGCTGAAAAAGTAAATGAAAAACGAAATTAAACGTGGTGGTAGTCTGCTTCGGGTCTGCCCAAATATCTTATATTTACTTTAACTGTTTTCTATGCAGATACCAAAATGTTTCATGGCATTTTCCTTTAAATCATACAATTCTTTATATCATACAATTCTTTATATTGAGGTTGAAGAACACAGTTGTCTGTTTAATCACTTGGGCATGAACGTAATTGACATTACAATATTGTATCAAACTATGCTGTCTTAATGCCAAAAGTGATTTGTGTACTTTGGTGTAGAGGCTTTCAATCTGAGGTACTGTAGGCTTCTAGAACGAGTTGCAGACCCTTGTGATGGATGTATTAAGTTTTTTCACAAATGATTTTCTTACCACACCACAGATAAAGCTTCCATAATCTAATAATTCCATAATCTAAACCTTGCTGCTGCTCTTGGAAAGGACCTCTAATCTGTGGTCAATTGGGTTAAAAAATGGCTTGGAAATTTTAGTGCTTCCAAAATGAAGCTGCTCTCCTATAACCACTATAGAGAAACTTTCCTACGTTCCATTAGTAAGGATGACACTAGCCTCCCAGAGAGCAACAAACTGCACCTCCTCGACCTCAAAGTCTCAACCGACCTCAAGTGGAAGGACTACATTGAAACAATAGCTACATCTACCGCTAAGAAAGTTTGGATCACTGTGTCAGGCCAGGAGTTTTTCTCATTAGAATCTATCTGGCACATTTATAAATCTACGATTTATTTGTGCAATGAGTACCGTTACCATATCTGGTTGGTTTCTCCTGCTTTATTCACCTGGGGGTTCTCAACTATATCCATAGAAAGATCTACAACGTAATCGATCCCAATTTGGCAGCTCACCATCAGTCACTTTATCACGGGCAGAATGTGTCTTCCCTCTGTCTTTTCTACAAATAATTTCATGGCTTTTGCTCTGACAAGCTTCTTTGCCTGGTGATTAGCATCAAGATTTCACCTTTTTACTGTAGAAATACTTAAACATAACCACTAATTCTACACTATCAGTTTCTTTTTCTTGCGGAACTTCCTTCTGTATACTTGTTTTCCTGATAGCTACACTCTCCAAAAATTTAAATGCAATGTCAATAGTCATCTTTTGTCTCCGCGATTCCAATCTTTCTCTTCTCCTTTCTTCAACATACCATGATTCTTTAAAAATTATTATATATATATATATATATATATATCCTTTGTACAATAAAGATGGAAGCTGATGATGGTTCACCTGAAATAGGCCTATACTTCCGATTTACCATGAAATAACATGTGCCGTAATTTTTCTTATATTTGCTCTATATGTATTTATATACATATATATGTAGAGCTCTCTTAGAGAGTTATCCTACCACTGTATGTATAGGATACTCCTTTGGATTCTTGTATACCCACACTGCATGCTGATTATATATATATATATACACACACACACACACACACACACAATTTCTGTGATACAACAATTCCTAAACTTATCAATTAGTAAAAATTAAAAAGCTTTTGTTTCATTATTGAATGGTTATGGGGTTAAAAAAAAAAAAAAAAGGTGGGGGACTCAGAACCACTGGTCTAAATTTTTTTTAATCATTTCACCCCAAGCAAGGCAGTACCACCACTGATGTGCAGGGGGCTACATAAGAGAGTTGAAATATTAGGCAGAAGGAGAGTGAAGACAAAGATGAACCAGCTACAGGAGGTGAAAGAGAAAGAGCAAGAGAAGGATGTTAACACAGAAGTGAAGACAGTTGTGAAGGTAGAGAGTAAGGAAAAGAACAAGATATACAATGTGATGTAGAAAGGGCTGGAGTTAAGTGGATAAGAGACGGGAATTGACTTTGCATTTAAATTCCTGGAGGTTGTAGCTGTCAGAAAAGCAAGTATATGGAAGGGTGTTCCACAGGTGGAAAGATGAACAGATTAATGAAATGTTTACCCAGATACTGTAGATACCCAGTATTTGTAATTTACCCCATCAATACAAAATATAAAACTCAGAGGAGCTTATAGACAATCATTTTTTTGGTATACAATATTAAACATCTTGTATACTGTTTAAAAGCAATTCAACCTCCAAATTTTTTCTTTATTATTTTAACATTTTTAAATTAAGGAATATAAAATTTTACAGTAAAGTGATTTCTAAAAAAAAAAAAAAAATTGTAAGAAAAGCAGCAATTAGCTTGTGTATTTGAACAGACCTGGGAAGTATTATAACAAAAGACGGAAAGTGCGACACAGAGATGCAAAGGCGAATTGGCATGGCGAAGGAAGCATTCCAGAAGTTGAATAAAGTATTAAGAAACAGGACAATTTCATTAGAAACAAAGAAGATAGTACTGGATTGCTATGTGATGTCAGTTCTTCAATATGGCAGTGAATGCTGGACAATATCATCAAAGATGAAGGAAAAACTGGAAGCAACTGAAATGTGGTTCTAAAGAAGGATGCTGTGGATATTATGGGTCGAGCATGTGAGCAATGGCGAGGTTTTGGAAATGATGGACATGAAAAGAAAATTAATACTGAGCATCAGGAAGAGAAAACTGAAGTTCCTGGGACATGCAATGAGGAAGGAGGGCTTGGAGAATCTGATACTAACAGGCCAGATAGAGGGAAAAGAGACAGGGGAAAGCAACAAATAACATATTTGAAGGACCTAATCAGTTGGATGATGGAACTAGGGTTGCATGGTGTAACAGGAGAAGGCATGCTAAGAGCCACCAGGGATAGGGAGACATGGAAGGCCATGATCGCCTACATCCTGAAGGGACAGGGCACAGAAGAATTGAACAGCAAAACAGGGATTGTGAATAATGAGAGACCAACCTTGCTAAGTGCTACAAATAATAGCAAGCTGTGGAGAGCCATGATTGATCATATCCTGAAAGGACATGGTACACACAAATACTTGACAAAATATTTAAAACAAACTGCTGAATTATTTCCACACAGATTTATGAACATTTTTATAGAAATTTGAAAGAAAAGATCTTTGCACATAGGAATATGTAAATTTTATATTTAGAGTCTTCTTTTATAGATTACTTGAGGCCCATTTAAACAAGCAAATTTGAAAAGCCACCCACACATTCCAAGCTGTTACTTTTAATTTCCATACTTTGGCATTATTGTCTGCATACTCATGTGTCAGTGTTGCTGAGGGAGGGGCATGGGCGTTTAAGTCCATCTTCACTTGTCAGGCTACACATTCAAACTTTATGAATGAATTAAAAAAGAAAAAAAAAAGAAATACATCAGAATTTGTTTAACCTGGATTTGTTGACCCTAGAAATTAAAATTGCTTTCAACATGAGTTTTTTTTTTTTTTTTAAATCAGTTGATTTATTTGAGAAGTATTCAAAAGGAGAAGTTTTAGATTTTGTCAGGTTTTAGAGAGGTTGGAAACAAGAAGGAAACTAATACTTATCAGGAAAAGACAGCTAAAGTTCCTTGGACATGTAATGAGGAAGGAGGGATTGGAGAATCTGATACTCACAGGTCAGATAGAGGGAAAGGGAGATAGGGGATAGCAATGTTTAATATACTTAACAAGCTTGAGCAAGTTGATGGCAGAGTGGGGTTTGGATGGAGTAACAGGAGAAAGTGTGCTAAGAGACACTAGAGATAGGGACATGTGGAGGGCCAGCATCGCCTACATCCGTAAGGGACATGGTACATAGAACTTTCTATTATATTGAATTTTATCAGCAAAAAAATATTGAAGTGATACACACATATTGCATATCAAAAAAGAAGCTTACAAAAAAAAAAAATCACCCCCCTCCCCACAAAAAAAACTAGTGTTTTATACAAAATACAAGAAATGGAAAGGGATGACATCAACTCAATTTTTGTTTACTTTTGCCAGAAATCTTTGGCAGAAGACACGAGAGAAACAACAAGAATAGATACCCCCCCCCCCACCCGTTTACAAAGAAGGGCAGTTGGGATTAAAATATACTGAATCCCATTTTGTTTAAACAAAAATGTGGAACTTGGTAAAAATATTTAGCTCGAAATACAAATGTTCATTTCAGAAATTTCACCCAGTAATGTGACAAGCGGATGTGCAATGAGAAATCAGGGTGCCGAGTTCAAATTCCAGTTGAATTCCTTGCATTCACTTATATACAAATACCCTTGGGAAAGGTATTAAGCTGTCTCTTCTTCCTCTAGCTATGGGTTAAATAGCAGGACAGATTGGGATCTATAGCCTTGGTTGGCAACCAGTCTACTGCAGAAAATAATTGCAACCTACTGCAAGAAAATCTTCTGCCCAGTCAGTCATGCCTCTTTCAAAACATGATCACAAAAGCATGTATCACGAATGGCACTTAATGGACTGAATGTGACATAATTAAAAAAAAATTAAGCAAGGTAATATTGAAAGTTCATGATTGCTAATGGACATTGTGTATGGCACATCAGAGAATATTGAAAAGTAATTTAATTTTAGATGATCTTTTGTAGGAAATCTATATTAAATTTAGTGTATAGTGAGGCAGCAGATAATTTTCTAAACATAAACTGTTAAATATAAGAGACAATGAATGTCTATGTTTAATCTTGAGCTGTTCTAAACATCGTATTTTGGTTTTAATTTCAGGTGAAAATAAAGACAAAAATTCTTCAGCATTCAGTTGGTTGTTTTATGATACATCAACCTCGGCGGGTCATTTATTGCCAACTAAATTTTATTTATTTATTGCTGGTAATACCTTTTTTTTTGCAACAATTTATTGTTTTTTTTTATATAAGTTGTGTCTAGTAATACTTTTTTTTTTCAAGTATCAAGATTCATTGGGATTTGTTTTTAAGGGCAGGTTCCCCAAGTCCTACCCTTGTTATTTAACCCATAACTGGAGGGAAGGGACGGAATAATACCTTTCCCAATGGTACCAGTACTTAAGTGAATGGAGGATATTCAACTGGAATTCGAGCTCGGCTCACCTATTTCTCTTTCCGAGCTGATATCCACTGCACTACAACGCATATCCGTCACTAAGCGCTTATAGCACCTGGTATTCACAAGCGGTCATCCTGACCAGGCTCAGCATTGCTTAACTTGGGTGATCGAGCAAGAACTGGTGTATTCAACGTGATATGGGCGTAAGCCTTTCAACATTTGGATATTCTTTTTTATTATGCCGGTTCTAAGCTTTCGGCTCACATGAGCCAACTTCAGAGAGGTTGCAGGAACATTAGCATAAAGACATCTACCATCAAAGAGGATATTATCTTGTGGTGACATCAAACATTACAATGCGATGATAACAGTCATTAATTGCAGACACAAGTCGTAAATTTGTAATACAGTTCTATGACATCACACCACACGAGCAGATAAAATGTGATTTTCAATCTAGTCACAACACATTACATTTAGAAATTCAACTTCATTCCATGGGGGGGTGAGGGTGGTCCCCTTTTTCCTTTCATATGTGGCTTCACACAAGGAATGAGAATGATATGCCCCAGTGACCTTAATAAAGGGTTCACTTCAACATTTCTAGCACCTGAAGAAGGCTGGGGTATACAAAGGGTGAAACGTAAAAATGACAAAGATAAGGACAATAGCCCAAATAATGTAAATTAGTGTTAATTTATATTATTTATTAAAGCAATTACAAAACTTATCTTATTAAATAATGTCATACTTTTATTCCATTTTTTATTTTACTATTGGAGGCAGATTTTCAGAAAAAGGGGCCAAATGGTTGAAAAAAAAAAAAAAAAAAAAAAAAAAAAAAAATTCTTTTACCAAAATTTTAAAAAAATAATTTCAAACATTCAATTTATTTTTGAATAAGTCCTGAAAGTTTCATTAAGATCCGGCAATTATTGCTGAATAAACGTGTTTTTCACAACAACAAAAAAAAAAAGAAAAAAAAAGTTACATAATATTACATTTTCCATTGTAAACTCTCAATGATTTAGCAACCTTCAAATTAAAATCAAAAGTATTTTTTTGTTACCAAAATTTCAAACGTTAGAAAGGACTAAAAAAAAAACAAACAAATAAATACTTTGATCTTTCCTCTCAATAATAAACATTTTGATGGAAAAAACCTTTTATTAAGTTTGGGTCCTTTTTTTTCATACTATGTCATTTTTTGAGTGGTTTAGTACAGGTACCTAAATTAAATCAAAGTGGCAAAACCTACAGAAAAGTAGCTCAAAGTCATCTAAAGAAAAAAAAAAAAGAAGCTATGTTTTATTGAAATTGTTAAATGATATTTTTGAAGAAAATATCTTTGTAAAATTTGGCTTTCTGAAATGACAAACTAAGCCCCTCCCTCTGTCACCAGGTGTGATAGGAAAAAAAAATGTGATAAAATATACACACTTGCAAATAAACAAAGATTTTCCTGAAGGGTCCAGAAAGTCATAAGTATACTTATATATGATTTCGTAAATTTTGTGTGTGGGGGTGGAGAAGTGAATTCAAAAAAAAAAAAAAAAAAAAAAAAAAAAGCCTGAATTAAACCCTTGTTATTTTACAGGAAATCAATTTTATTTTTAACACTACAAAGAAAGCCATTTATACAGACACACAGATTCATGGCAATGCAAAAGTCAGTTGCCAGTTCCAGAATTTAAAGAATTCTGCAGATATCATTTTCTGCCTTCCTATCAATTCTAGCCAAAAGTTTTTTTTTTCTTTCTTGTATCCCAGGATGGAATGGGGGTAAAGAAATAAAGAGGGCCAGGCTTTTGGCATGAAATGAAATGATGGGGTTAAAAAGGTCAAGTAGGGTAGAGAAGAGGATGTAGATGGAGATAGTGAAAGACAGAATTAGTTGCTAATAGATAGGGGGGGAGGCTTCTAGGAAAAATGGTAGCAAAAATGTAAAGCAGTAAATTGAGCTTATATATATATATAAAAACGTCAATGCTTGTCACAACAATCAGTAAATCAATTTCAATTTGAAAAATTGTCCTTGAGAAAAGAAGGTTCCTGACTCACTAAATGGTAACAAGGCCTAAAATAAAATAAAAACAGGGTTTTTCACTGATATGAGTGCAAAAACAACTAGCACCGTTACAAGGAAGCTTAATAAAACCTCAATTATATAAAAAAAATAAATAGAAGTATGTCCAAAGGTTCACTAAAAAGTGAGCATATATGATGAAAAAAAAGTGTCAAAAACTTAGTTTTATTACCAAAACTTTTGTAATTATGAAGAGGAAAGATTTTTTCAATATTGTATCCTAAAAATTTAGTGCGTGAAATTTTATGTTTTTTGTGAAAAAACACACAGCTTTTGAAATTCAATAGAATATCAGATTGCTTAGAATATTTTCTTCAAATTTCAAAATTACTGAGTAGTTAAAAAGATTATATAAAAAATGAATTATATTAAACTTAATATAATTGATATTAAATTTAATCTGTTAGCTTGAAAGAAAAAAAAATTTTCAGGAAAAATATATTTTTAAAAATGCAGTTTAAACACCAGTTAGGCACCTCCAAAGAAAAGCAATTCAAATTATAACTGTGCGTGTGTGTTATATGTGTGTGTATATGTATGTATTTTTGGATGTAAAGGAGTATGTATACACGTAGTACATACGGATACATAAATATTTATCAGGTGTTAATAGAACAGTGTTCAATGTAATATAACAAAGCTATTAAGTATATAATATACATAATCCGACATCTATAGCATGATTCAGTTTCATGCACTATGCAATGCACCTGACTGCATAGTGCATGAAAATGAATCATGCTATAAATGTAGGATAATATATATATATATATTATGTGAATATTTAAATATACATATGGGAATACACATATGTATAAACATTTTATTCAAAATTCAAACAGTAATCAATTTAGTATAAACAGAGCTATATATATATATATATATATATATATATATATATATATAATCTCCACATGAAGAGAACCAACAGTTCTCTAGCATTTACTTTTTTAAAAAGTGGTCAATAAGACATATCGTAGAGCATAATATTATAATTAAATTTGTTTTTTTCTTTAAAATTAATTTAATTTACATTGTGACAAATTTCTGTTTCGAAATTTTACATTATCAGCTGATGACGAGATGAAATCTCGAAACAGAAATTTTCATGTCGCAATGTAAAACTAATTTTAAATAAAAAGCATATTCAACTATGTAATATATATTTAGTGTATTGAGGTAGCAGATAATTTTCTAAACATATACTGTTAAATATAAGAGACAATGAATGTCTATTATGTTTAATCATGAGCCGTTGTAAACATTGTATTTTGGCTTTAATTTCAGGTGAAAATAAAGACAAAAATTCTCCAACATTTGGATATTTTTTTTATTAAGTTGGTTCTAAGCTTTTGGCTTACATGAGCCATCTTCAGAGAGATTACAGGGACATTAACATAAAAACATCCACCATCAAAGACGATGTTATCTTGTGCTGACATAAAACTTAGCTAAGCAATGCAGTTCATAAATTTGTAATGTGATTCTATGATGTCATACCACATGAGAGCTTGAAATGTTAACAGAACCGTATATTTAAATGCAATGTAAGGTGTTATGACCAGATTTAAATGATTTTATTAAGCCAAAATACACTGTTTAGAACGGCTCATGATTAAACATAATAGACATTCATTGTCCCTTATATTTAACAGTATATGTTTAGAAAATATACATATATATATATATATATATATATATATATAAGCATATTAAGCATAACATGAAACCGAGCTGTACCATTGATGTGATATATATATATATATATATATATATATACACACACACACTATAGTCATCCACAGACAGAACTATTTCACTGTATTACAGCTCATCAGTACGGCTTAGACTCAGGTCGCTTTCTAACCCATATATATGTGTATATATATATATATATATATATATATATCCTTTAATTTCTTAGAATTTATTTTATGCTTCAAATGCAAAAGTAAAAGTTAGAAGAGATTGCCTTTGAGAAATGCAAATGAAAGCTGTGCATTTCTTATATAGGTAACTGAATCTTGCTTGGTTGTGCTTAACATTAATTTCTCCTGCAAGAGGAATGCAGTTTCAAACCCTGACAAAAGAAACTAATGCATAAACAAATCTATACTGTTCGGGAAAAAAAAAAAAAAAAAAAAAAAAAAGCAGGGATATCTACTAAAACCGGCTGAGTCAATGTTTTAAGCAATATGAAAGATCTAGAATGAGCAAGCACCCAGCTCTGAATTTTTAATTAATGCTTAACAATCAGTAACATATAGAATTTCAGTGATTCTACTACTTCAGATAAAATTTGTAATCTTTTGTTGGTAAAGTTTAATTGAAATCACTTTGATTCGATGCATTAGTCATAAAAGCAGTGCAAATAAACAAAATTTAACAATTGGCACTTTTGTGTAGCAGAACTCAAAGAGCAATTATCAGCAAATTCAAAATGGTTCTACTTAGAAAACATTGATTACTCAATGATATTTAAATGTGAAGACTATTTTAGTTTCCCCAGGATCAATTAGATTTTAAGGAACAACTTGACATCGCGGAGCTGAAACAGGAGTGAAAGAGAGAAGAGAGATTCCTATACATTCAGAATATGAAAGAAGGATTCTGGAAGCCAAAGAAAAAAATGTTAAGGGTTTAGGAAGCATAAATTAAATTCTCATTTGTTATGCCAGACACTCAACACAATCATTTCATTCCCTCTTGAGAAACTGATTTCCTTAAAAAAAGAAAAAGAAACTAATCAGAGTGAAGAGCCACTTTACGCACATGCACACAAAAAGGGAGATTTTCCCAATTGTGCACAAGTCAAGAGCTGAACAGCAAGAATGAAGCCGAATCCAACTGAATAGGAGGATTGTCCATCTGGACAGTTTTCTTCTAATTAGTGTCAATAACAAAAAAATACGGAAGTGAGTCAGTGAAGAGGAAGCCAAGGTTTGAGGTGAAGGGAAAAAGAAATAAATCAGATATAAATATTTGTCATTCAAATAATCACAGGCTGGAAACATCAGAATTAAAAAAAAAAAAAAAAAAACTCAATTTTTGTAGACAAACTGCTTCAAGCCAAATTGGCTGATCTCTGCTCAAAGACCTTTAAACAGCAACTGATTATAAAATCAATAGAGTAACATTTGAAAACAACATTAACAGCCAATACAATATTTAATAACTTAGATTTTTATCCAAATTATACATTAGAAAAAACTTCTCCTCCCCAAAAATAAAAGATATGATTAGAATGTTAAAAGCAAACATACAAAAAATTGAAAAGTATTCTATGTCCAGTAGCCATATTATTTCAGTAAGACTTACCTTTATTCCAGAACAATGACCATACGTTTCTTAATTTTTAATACAAAACAGATTAAAAATACAGGCCGATACTTGTAAATACAGTTTTTTAAGTTCAGACAACTGCAATTTTTATAGCAGTAACGGATTTTCATTTATTAATCCAATATTTTTAGTGGATCCCCATATTTGCATAGATGCTTAGTTTATTTTTATTAAACAAAAATTTATTTTCATCTAGTAGCTTTGAACATTCAAGAAATTTTGGAGAAAAATGATACGCCCTTCATTGATAACACTTTGTAGTATAGCTGGTTAAAAGCAAATACGGCAGATCTTATGATGGTTTCTCATGTAATATGTGTGTGTGTGTGTGTGTGTGTGTGTGTGTGTGTGTGTAGGATGGAGATACAGGTTTAAATTCTGCTGGAGGGCACATTTTTCTTTAAGATTTCTTGAATATTCAGGATGATAGACGAAAATAAGACTTTTTTATAAACGGAATGTCTACTTCCACATAAGTAGACACTAGAAATAACATTTATTTAAAGTGATAAAAATTCAGACTAATATCTTATTTTTGGCAACTTGTGACCTACCTTGTTTTGGCGTCATTCTAGGTAACCTTCAGGGAACTTGGAACTGAACCTCATTTAACTTACAGGCATTAGAATGTTCTCAGCCCAATATTTTGGGATATTTTGTCTTGTTCTTTATTTAGTACAAGCTTAAAAGTCATACTTTGTATGGACTTTTATGCTAGCTCCTACAGAAGGATAATTGGGCTCCCCAGCTCAAAACTAAAGTAACCTCTGGTCCAGCTGAGAAAACAGCAATGATAATTTTGAAGAAATAAATGTGAATTCCTCAATTCACTCCATGGAATTCCAAAACCTCACTAACTCTAATTTGAGCTGTATCCTCTTTTATTTTGCCCGTTTTTGTATAATTTCTAACTTTCATGTCTAATTTGAAGAATTTTTTCCTAGCAGAAATCTGACTAGACTGCTGTCTTTTTACCCTTATTTTTTCCCCCCCACCGCCCCCAGACACAGTCAGTCAGCCTCCTTGTTTCTTTCCTTCTTTCCTTTCCCCATTGGTAGGCCATTGGCCACCCTATTAACGCCCTTGACCAAAACTGTTACCAAAAGTATAAAAGAATTTAAAACTTGCTGGTAGTAGCATGTGCCTCTGTCTTTTTGAATATGGTAAAAATTAAGCCATTTTGTTTTTTATTTATTTTTATACTCTCTTATTTTGCCCGGTTTTGTATAATTTCTAACTTTCATGTCTAATTAGAAGGATTTTTTTCAAAGCAGAGATCTCTGACTAGATTTAACTAAGTTAAAACTTAGCAAGTCACTAACCTCTTTTTTTTTTTTTCAATTGGTGTAGATAGTTTAGTCTATCGCCTGGTTCACACTCCACCCACGTCTATTGAATAGGTGAAGAGGCTCCTCCCTTGTTCAGGATGTAGTTTCCGGCTTTCTCTTTTCCAATCTTTTTACTCTTACGTAGCCCCCTGCACTTCAGTGGCGTTACCGCCTTGCTCGGGGTGATATGATTAAAAAAAAAAAAAAAAGTCCAGTTGCTGCCAAAAGTTGCATTCTTCAGATCACAAACTCTAGAGAAATTTAAAACTTAACGTTATAAAACCTCTCACATTAACTCTGATTTCTTGGCATTTTGAAGAAATAAAACTGGTTTTCTCAATTCAAAGTTTTGGAAATATTTTAAACTGAATTTAAAACAAAATTTTAAATTGAAAGTGTTTGCATTTATTCAATATAAACTAAAAAAAAAAAAAAAAAAAAAAAAAAAAACCAATAAAATTCAAATCTAAATTTTTTTTTTTTCAGTTATTTTAAAACTTAAATTTTTAACCGTTCTCTCCTCATCTGGACACAAAAACCCTGGAGGTTCAAGCATCAGATGAAGGGCAGATTTTGTTCCCAGAATAATTCTGATTCAAAAAGGTACAATATGTCTATGTAGAACAAGTGTGGTCCACATTGAAGGACGGCAGACAGAATTTGACATTTATTTAGAGTCAATCCTTAACCGGCCTAATTACTAGGTATCCAAATTCACAAATCAAAGCATTAATATGAGGATAAACTTAAACCTACAACTATAAATATTTATCAGGTGTTAATACAGCAGCGCTCAATGTAATATAATAGAGCTTTTAAGTATATATTAATAAATATATATATTATTCCATGTATAAAGTGTAACTCAGGGTTTCATGCACTACACAATCATCAGGTGCATATTATGAACTGAGTTTTTAAATTTGAATTTTGTTTTTGGTACTAGCGTTGCTTGAGGTTGGTATAAATCTGCAATGTCAATTTTTTCATTTATGAAATTTACTAGTAGTATTAATCCGTCTCTTCCTTCCAGTCATGGGTTAAATAGCAGGACAGATTTGGTTCTATAGCCTTGGTCAGCAACCAGTCTACCGCAGAAAGCAATGGCAACCTACTGCGAGATAATCTTCTGCCCAGTCAGTCGTGTCTCTTTCAAGACATGATCGCCCAAGTGTGTATCATGTATGGTACTTTAACTGACTGACTAGCAGTATAGCCCAGCATTGCTCAGGTGTAATGCAAGCTTTAAAACTAATCAATGGTCCTGGAGCTCAGACTCACCCTAAAGAATATTTGTGTAAAGTTTGGTGAGAAGCGGATAAAAATTGTGGATTTGTATAAAGAACATACAGACAGATAAACAGACACACACAAACTTCTTGCCTTATATATATATATATATAAAATCGATTTTCTGCACTATTGTAAGAACTGCAACCTTGAAACTTCTGAATATCGTTTCATATGTCTTTGTCTATGAGTGTATCAAATTTGATTAAAATTGGACCACTCCTATAACCCGATTTTTTTCGATTATCGATATTTATCGGGGGTACCTCGACACAAAACCTAACTAAGAACATTCACAGACGCTTATAGTACAACAGTAAATTTTCAAGAAAATTGGTTCAGCCATTTTGGAGTCTATAGGTAACGGACACACGCACAAAGTTCCATTTATAAATAAGTTTAGATTTAGATTAGATAATTTTAATTTGGTTTATACATATACTTATAAATGAAAGTAAAATCATAGGAGTTTAAAGAAGAAAAAAGATGAATATTAAATATTTTGGGGGCCAAATATAAGGAATACCATTTTTGTTTGTTAAATTTATTCTATTTTCAGTTGATGAAGGCATTGAAAAAAGAAAAATTAAAAATGGAAGAGAAAAAAAGAAAATATAAAGGGTGAGATATAAAGGGTGAGATATATATGTATAAAATTGATGAAAGGAACATAATAAAAAACAATGAGAGAAATAATAACTAAAAAATAAATACAAAAAAAAAAAAAAGGGACAGTTAAGTCAGAGTCTAAATATTTAAGCTGATATTTACTTTTATATTTCCATGTAGTCATTAATTCACTTTTCACTTGCAAACAAAAAGATATACAAAAATAGAAAGGGGCATATAACACGGAGGTGTTTTCGTACCAGATCTATTCAAGTTGTACTGCAAAACTATTATGAGAAAGCTAGAATCCTTCATTGGTGGCCACAATTTCAACAATATAAGATACACGGATGGCAGAGAGCTGATAGCAAAAACAGAAAAGAAAATGCAAAACCTCCAACAGAAGGTTGCATGAGTAAGCAAGAAGAAAGGACTGAACATGAACTTCAAGAAAACTGAATGTAGGGTCATCAGTAAAATAAGACCCTAAAAGGTCACCTAAAGGTCGGGCAAACCAAAATAAAACAAGTAAAGAAATTTAAATGTCTGGGAAATGTTCTGACAGAGGATGGAAAGTGTAATACACAGATCCAAAGATGCATTGGCATGGCTAGGGACGCATTTCAAAAGCTAACCTGAGTACAAGAAGATTTCATTAGCAACAAAGAAAAGAGTGCTGGACTCTTACGTGATATCTGTCCTTCCACATGGCAATGAATGTTGGGCAATCTCTTCAAAGATGGAGAGGCTTGAGGCAACAGAAATGTGGTTCTACAGAAGGATGTTGAGCATACCAGGGACCAAACATGTGACCAACAACAAGGCATTGGAAAAGATGCAAAGGAGAAGAAAATATACTTAGCATCAAGAAGAGACAGCTAAGGTTTTTGGGGACAGGTCATGAGGAAGGAGGGTTTGGCAAATTCAGTACTCACAGGATGGATAGAAGGAAAGAGAGACAGGAGAAGTAGCATGGGACATATTTGATGGGCTTGTGCAAATGAATGGTAGAGCAGGGTTTGGGAGAGATGCCAAGAGGAAAAATATTAAGAGCAACAAGGGACAGGCAAGTAGAAGTCCATGATCGCCTACGTCCTGAAGGGACATGGCACACAAAAAATTGTTAGTTTAATCCCTGGGCCATGAAACAGGGCAAGCAATAATTCAGTGGTACAAAATTAGAAGAGGAGAAATCAGTAAACCTGACTAGGATAAGGAGAACAATCTACTCTTATAGATTGAATAAAGGGTTAAGTTTGAAATATCTTGAAAGTTATGATTTGACAGATAACTGGAAAAAAACAAAAAACAAAAAAGCAATGAGCACAACAATGTTAGAAATATTGTGATAACAACAGGTCAACTGTAAATAATAATATCTGTTAATTATTTTTCTTTTGTGAAGAACACAACAAAATATTGTTGAACAGTCAACAAAAATAATCTGTTCCAGATTCATTCAAATACAATGGCTGTTCATTGTTCCCACTACGACTAGAATGGTGTCACATGATATTAAATTTAGGTGAGAACAAAAAAGATGTAGGTGGTCATTCAGAGAAAACCTTTTTCTCATTCAATTCAAGCACAAATTAGACAAGCCCCCAAAAAGATTTCTGGAAGCAGTTACTCTTATAGAAAGAGTTTTCCTTTTTGAAACCCATTTACTCAAAACCTACATACAATAGAAATATTTACAGTTTCTTCATTAGGAAACCTTTGGTGTTAATTGACCAAATAACCAGTGCTACTTTTAGGTGAAATTTATAAAATCATTCTATTGAAACAATTTTTTAAGAAAATAGATTCTTCAAGTTCAGTTATCCCTTTTTCTTTCTGA
Source organism: Ascarosepion bandense (assembly GCA_037127315.1). Classification (NCBI taxonomy): domain Eukaryota; kingdom Metazoa; phylum Mollusca; class Cephalopoda; order Sepiida; family Sepiidae; genus Ascarosepion; species Ascarosepion bandense. Next base: position 315,867 of record JBBBDQ010000509.1, on the reverse strand, counting down.
TCTTTTGTCAACATCTTGATTATGCCATTATTCTCTGATTTCCATTTTAATGGTTGCAGCTGTTGAAAGTTCTCAATATATGTAGTTTCTTTTATTTGATAAAATTCTTAGTGAGGATTATCCTTAGCAATACAAAATCACTAAAACCTACATGCTTTACGCAAAGCCATTTTTAACCATTAGTTTGAGAAAGCAGTTATATACACCTGATATCTGAGATATTCTGAATGGTTTGGCAACATGTATACCATTCATCATGTGATGAGGCTATTTATGAAAATGATTAGAAATTTATGGTTAAGATTTTGCTACAAGAACAAGAAACCCAAGACAATACTACGCCTCCTTGGCCTTACACTCTCGGCGGACCTCAAATGGAATGACTATATTGAATCCATTGCCAAATCTGCTGCTATGAAAGTGGGCTCCCTGTGCAGGGCCCGGAAATTTTTCCCACCTGAAACTATTCTGCACATATACAAATCTACCATCCGCCCGTGTATTGAATATTGCTGCCATATCTGGTCGGGTGCCCCTGCTGCTCTCCTTGGGCTTCTTGACAAAATACAAAGGAGGATCTGTAACGTGGTTGATACTGACTTGGCAGACCAGCTGCAGCTGCTCTCACACCGGTGTGATGTGGCTTCCCTGTGCCTCTTCTACAAGTACTTTCATGGCTTCTGCTCCGATGAGCTTAGATCACTGATGACGCCTAAGCACGAATTTACACGAGATACTAGATTAGCAACTAGGTCCCACCCTTTTACAGTTAAACAAATAAGATGTAACCGTAAATTCTACTCCAACAGCTTCTTTTCTCGCGCTTCCCGCCTGTGGAACTCCCTTCCACAAGTCTGCTTTCCCAACAGTTACAATCTCCAGGTGTTTAAATGTAGGGTCAATAGACACCTCCTATCACACTAACTCCCAACTATTCTCACAACACTCATCTACCCAACCCTCATTCTCGGTATCCTTACCCGCCTATCACCCACCCTCTGTCATTTCCTATATTTAATCAGCCTTTCTCCTCTCTACGTAGCTCCCTGCACAGTAGTGGCAGTGACATGCCTTGCTCGGGGTGAAACGCTTATAAAAAAAAAAAAAAAAAAAAAATACCAGAATTCTACAATTGAGATCTTTATGCATTGGTACCTCTTTAGCACATTTACATAAAATTTGGTTAATTCTTTTAATCATGATATTCAAAAGTTAACAGTTGTGGTTCCTGTATTAATTATAAAGAAAGGAATTAATAGAAAAGAGAACAACAGATTCATTGTTGGATAAAATACAAACTGGGTTGATTTCTTGCTGACCAGTGGTCAACATGACTAGCTAGCAGCTTTTATGTAATTAGTATAATAGCACATTTGCTATTGACCTATTTTGCAGAGAAGACCAACGAAGTCAAGGCAAGCAGTTTCCTCTTTCATGATGTCGTCAGTCAAGCTACAAATAACCAAGACAAGAAAGTTTTTTGCAAAACATAAGAGTGCACATATATATATATATATATATATATATTACTTTCTACTTTCACTAGAAAGGTTCTTCGTGTTATTCAGCTAAAACTTGAGCAGTACAAATGGGCGTATTATCATCCTGAAAAATCACATTCCCCCAGAAACAGTTCTTTAACCATAGGATGAAGATGATCACTTATTTTTCTTAAATAGTCCTGATTATAGATTTTAATAAACTTATCTAAATATCTGTAAAAAGAAACAACAATTTTAACAAAAAATATAAGTACTGCTAATAATTAATCAACATATTTGTGCATATAAATTGTTTAGAATAATTTACAAAAACAAATATATCTGTACATGCAAAAATAGTGCAAACAAACATTTTCAGGTTGCCAAACATTTAATTTTATAATATAATACCATAATTAAGACCTGTGTATATATAAATAAAACACTGTCACACCCTGATTGAGCACTCTGGAAGAATGGTAGACTTTGAAAAACAGTAGCTACCCTGGCATGTACGCATCGCTCATTCAGTAATGAATTAGAGCACTCTGGCTATTGGGTGTATATAATGATAATATGCATGCTAAAAAGTCTTTCTTCTACCAAACACCCATAGCCCAGAGGTAGAATCGCTGACTGACACCACTTTGGTGGGTTTCAATCCTGTGTTAAAAGCAAACAGAGTCTAACCATACTGATAAGCTGCGATACAGCAAAACAGATCTGTCTGTGGATGACTATATATACATATATATATATATATATATATATTGTATCCTTTAAAAAGGTTACAGACAAGGTGATACTCTAGTGAAAGAACAGCAACATGTGCATAGATGAAAGAAAAAGAGGTTTATTGTAAAGAGAATACACTACCTTAAGATAGGGCAATTGCCAGATATATCTATTGTACTCACTATATATGGCTACTAATATAGTCAGTCCACAGGGAGTGCGAGACATTCCATTAAAAAAACACCACCCCTTAAACTAATTTTCCCATGAAATTTTGCTCAATATCTTGTCTTTCTGGGGTCAGGACATAATTGACCTTTTTCTTCTTCCTTCTCACCAATTTTTGCGTTGGTGAGGTTTGAGACATTTGCGATTTTTCGGGAAGCTGACACAGACAGGGTTGTAGATACTTCCATCGGTACTTGTAGAGATATGGGAACTGGTATTTCAAATGCATCATGTGTTACCGCCATTAGTAATTCTTCACGAGGTGTGACATCTTTCATATGTCTTGGCCTTAGCTGATTTAAACGTCTTAGATTAAAATCTTATTTTGAGTATGTATATCACTCTGCCAAGTCTTTTGCTGATAATTCTGTCTTCTCAGAAGGTTTTTCCACCTTTATAATTTCTGAAGAAAACTGTTTCCTGGTTTGTAAAATTTGGTTGCGAAGTTTTCTTTTCCTACTATTTTCGTTGTATGAGGCAACAGCCTGTCAAACACTGACTGAATTTTTCTCGCAAACGTCAGTTCAGCTGGTGATAAGACTAAATCAATGTTTGGATTGGGGGTAATTCTGTAAACCACTAAAAACTTTTGTATCTTCTTTTCATCAGTGTCTGTTCCTTGATTTTTTTCTTAGAGCTCTTTTAGAACCATTTATGAATCTTTCTGCTTGCCCATTTGATCTCGTGTTGTAAACAGAAGTCGGAATGTGGTCAATGCACAAAGATATGCAAAAAATCTTAAATTCTCTGCTGGTAAACTGTCTCCTGTTGTCACTAACAAATGTTTCTGGTACACCAAAACAACTCAAAAGCTGATTTAGTACATTCATAGTATTTGCAGATGTCTACACTTGAATATGTCCGGACACTTGCAGAAACTGTCCACGATTATAAGGTAGATTACTACCTTATAACCATTTATTGGTCCAGCATAGTCACTGTGCAACCTTGTCCATGGAACATTCGTTTTAGGCTATGGTTGAATTTTCATTGGTGGTGCTTTGTTTGCAAATTGACAACCTCTACTCTTTTACCATTTGTTCAATCTCCTGCTCCATCCTAGGCCAATATGTATAGCTACGCATTAATGATCCCATTCCTGATATACCCGGATGACCTATATGAAATTCCTCCAAGATTTTCTTTTGCGGTGTATATGGCATTACCACTATCTGCCTATAATAGTACTTGCTCACAGATTGAGAAAGGTGTCATTTTAGATCCTTTTCCTAAATTTTTATTTAAGCTATACCTATTTCTTCACTTAATAAATTCATCCTTCTCAGCTGCTTTTTTTTTTAATATCTTCTAGAGTCACAGATAACTCCTGAATTATATTGCATAGTAGTACAGATAATTCTTTTTCATCCCTTAAAGCAGCTATTACTGTGTCTTCTAACAGTCCTGCAAATCTTGGAATCAACCTAGACAAACCATTGGTGTGTCCTAGTTTTTTCAAGGGTAAGTAATTCAATCTTAATGTCATAGTTTAACATGATTATTCCCCAGCACTGTAACCTGTTAGCAGTGTGCATGGATAAACACTTTCTTGATCCAAAAATTGTTAAGGGTCTATGATTTGTCTGCTGCATAAACTTCCTTCCATGGATGAACATGTGAAATGTTTTAATAGTGTAAATTATGGCCAGGCTTTGTTTCTCTATCTGGCTATAACTTCTGCAGGAAGCAGGGTTCTGGAAGCATGGGCTATGAACCTTGTAGTTCCATCTTCAAAGTTATGTAGAATTACCGCTCTGATCTCATAGTTACTACCATTAATTCATTTTTTTTTTTTAGGGTCAAAATTTGCTAACAATAAATCTAATAGCTGTTTATTTTCTGGAAAGAATGTTTGCATTTTTGAGATGAAATTCATTTTACACCCTTTTTCAAAAAGTCATTCAGAGGGGCATACATTTTGATCATACATTTTGGGGAGGTAGATATCGTAACAGTTGGTCAAGCCTAAAAATGCCAGAAGATTAGTGATGTTTGGAGTCTGGCATATTTTTTAATAGCTTAGGCCCTTTCAGAGTTCAGTCTTCTTCAATTCTCGTCGATTATTTGCTCCAAATATTTGATCTGCTTCATGAAGAACTCGCATTTAACTGAACCCATATTCCTCAATCTTCTGGAACACTGCCTTGATATATTCTTTGTGCTGTTCATTGTTTTCGCTCTTTGGCAAGATGTCATCCAGGTACGCTATGGCAAATTTTGGTCCTGCTAACATGGTGTCTATTTGTTGAAACAAACTGGGAGCAACCTTTAGCCCAAACGGAAAATAATTTAGCTTGTAGAGTCCCTTGTGTGTATTAATTTCTAGTAATTTTGAACACTGTTTATCCACTTTCACTTATAGATATGCATCAGACAGAACTATTTCAGGAAATGCTTTGCCACTATTCAGCTTAGAAAAAATTATTCCCCAGTGAAGGTAACAGGTATATGAGGTCTTTCAGACAGTCATTTAAATCCGGTTAAAAAAATCTTCACAAACTCATGTGTTTTGGTTCTTTTTCCTTATATACACTGTAGGCGCAGCCCATTCCGAGTAGTCAGCTTTAGAAATTACACCCACTTTTTCTACCCATTCCAGTTCTTGATTTATGGAATCTAAGCTGAAAATGGTACATTCCTTTTTGGTTTGAATACTGGTCTTATGTTGTCTTTAAGTTAGAATCTGACCTTAGTTTTTGTGGATTGTCCGAGATCTTCAGAAAACATGCATGAAAATTCGTTTTTCAGATCAGAAATAATTTTTTCAGTTTCTTCAGATTTTTCTTTTACTGACACGTCCATTTTGTTGCAAAATGAATTTACAGGTAATTCTCATAAATCGAGAAGCACGATCCAATCTGTACCAAATAAGTTCATCGCACCTGAAAGAACAGAGTTTTAATTTGAAAGTCCTCTCCCTGAATGATACGTTGCAGCTAAATTCGCTATTAAAACTTAGCTTTTTCTCCAGAAACTTCTTTAGCTAAGTTTTTGATACTCGTCAATGATGGATAATCTATTTTCTTCCATGTTTGTTGATTCACAATAGAAATGTTGCTTTCAGTATCCAACAATAACTTCACCATATGAATATTTATTTTCATATTTCCTTTTTTCAGCCTTTTCAATTTTGTTATTGAAACAAACATTTACATTTGATTTAAATTTTTGCTTCATTCTTTTCCATCAATACCAACAGAGAGAGATGTGACTGACATCGCCACACTCGAAGCAAACCTTATCCTTAAAATAAAAAAAAAAAAGTTTTTTTTCAAATATGACCCCTAACCAGGCATCAGAGAGATGTTTTCGGCTTATATTTCGCAAATTTCAGTTGTTTTATTGCTGGGTCTCGAGAATTTGGATCAAACTAATGCCCAATAGAGTTTCAGAAGCATCAGTGTGTCAAGATTCCCAATTTTTGTGAGAGATGACCAAGTAGTTGCATTATGTTATGACATTTCTCACAAAGATATTTTATATGAGCAATGTAGGATAATTTTTTCTCTAAGTTTATTCCTAGTTATTTGTATTGATTTACTACAGGCACTTTTGTACCATTGACTCTTAATTCAGGATTATAGTATAGTTTTCAAAGTTGGCAAAAGTGTATACATTGAATTTTTGTCTGAAGAATCTGAATCCATTTTCTGTGGTTCACTTGTTTACTTTTCTAAGACACTGTTGGAGTCACCATTCAGTCGTATGGACATTTTTTGATCTGTAACATTAGAAATTATGTCATTTATTTTGATGTTGAGAAGTTACCAATAATATATTTCCGGGACGGTTGCTCATTTTTTTGCTCATATAGGTCTGAGAGCGTGGTGTCGACATGAACATTAAAGGTTTGTTCTGTCAAGAAGTTGATAAGAATTGGCAATCTTCCTTTAAGACCCATTTAAGTCTTTCATGAGATCATAGCTCCATGAGGTAACAAGCTTCTTCTAAATTTCTGATTAAAAAAAAAAAAAACACCAGTTGAATCAGGTGAACAATTGTACTTTGCTTCTTTCTGAAGCCAGATTGGAAATTCATTTCTTTATTATTAACTTCAGGAAACCAAGTCAGTCTAACATTATCAATTCTTTCAAATTGCATAAGCAACTTGTAAGTGTGACTGGATGATAGTTTGAGGGATTTTCTAAGTCCTTTCCAGGTTTTGGGATTGGAATTATGGTAGCTTGTTTCCAGAAACTGGAAATATTACCACTGACCCATTATTATTGAAAATTTTGAGTAGGTAGTTCAGGGAAATATTCAATAGTTCTTTTATTAGAAATTCATAGTGAATTTTGTCCGAGACAACTGCCGAGTTGTGATTTTATATTTTACAGAATCTAATAATTCTGGTAAAGAGCCTGGTTGTAATTTTCTTGATTGCTAGAGCAGAAATTTAATTTTTTCTTCTATTATTTTATTTTGATATTCTGAAATAGTAAACTATTTGAGGAAAAGTTTTGTGCTAATAAATTTGAAATATTTACTTTGATAGTTGCTTTGACAAATGTTTCAATGGAGGGCTTTTATTTTTCCGAGTGATTTCATGAATCATATTTCATACTGTTTGTTGTTAGAATTAATATTGGATACAAAGTTCTTCCACGAGGATTGCTTGAATTATTTATTCCGAGTGCTTTAGCTCTATTTTCTAGTCATTCAGATTTTATCGGATTAGATATAATTTAAAATTGTTCTGCAATAGCAAGAAATGTTTTTGTCAAATAAGCAATGTTTTTTTTTACTGAGTTTTGTTCTTTGTATTTGCTTTTGTTTGTTGCCGACAAACTTTGGGTTATAGATGAGGAATCTTTAGATCGGTATGGATGACAAGATGATCTTTTTAGTCTTTTCATTTCTGTTAAAAAATTAGAATTTTCTATATTTTGATTGGGTAAATCAGTTTTCTGGTAAATTTTTGTTTTAGGTCCTGAAGGCTTTCCCCCCTCTTCAAATTTATCCAAAATAGCATTATTTCTGTGCAAATGTATATGCTGAACTCAAATAAACAATTAGTTATTGAAGAAAACCTTTTTTGATCTGAATATCCATTAAAAAAAAAAAAAAAAAAAAAAAAAAAAAAAAAAATGAACTACATCTCACACTTTGTCTCCTGTAATTCTCACAAAGTCATGTAATTAACTGCAGAATGACTTTCTGTGTAGGCAACAAATTTTGGCCGATTTACTTCCTTTACTGAAATTTCTGCCTTTTTACTTCCTGTAATGAAAGTAATACGCGTAGAAAAAAAATTGTGTATTACTTACATTATAGGAAGTAAATAGGCGGAAATTTCAGTAAAGGAAGTAAATTGGTCGAAAATAGACCAAAATTTGTTGTCCTATGCCAAAAGTCATTCAGCAGTTAATTACATGACTGTTAGAGTTACGGGAGACAAAATGTAGTTAGATTTTTTCTGGATGTTCAGATAAAAAAAAAGGTAGGTTTCTTCAATAATTAATTGTTGATTTCAGTTCAGCATATACATTTACACAGAAATAATGCTATTTTAGTACCAATTTGATTAAATTTGGTTGGTGTGCATGTTTTATTTTTTCATAGGTTGAGTTTTTGGCAGGTGAAATGAAACTAGGGCTTGACATGACTAGCCAATTGATCAGATCAGGTCTCTCTGGCTGCCTGCCTAGCTAAAGTATTGTTGGCATTCAGAAGCATTTTACTTAACACTTGATGTCTTCAAGTACCAGGATCCGACCATGAGGCATCACAGGTCACCACCCACAGTACACGTGCCCTCATTTGGGAGAGGTGCAGTCAGTATATTCTACAGCCTCAGCCAACAAGGCAGACTGAAGTGTTGAAAATATGGATTATGACAGTCACTGATGTTCGACATCAATTCATTTTATGATGATGTACTTTATACTTATAGGGAATTGATAAATTCATGTAGCAGATTTCCGATATCAAATAGATAATTGAAATCCAAAAAGGGATTTTTCTTTTTAGCATCTAATCCAAGAAATCACAAAATATGCAAAACATTTCCCCTCCAAAACATAGAATATCCTCCATCTTCTCTTAGCTGAGATGCAAATAAAATAAATAATAATTTCAAGTTAGATCAAGTAAAATAGCAATTAAAAAGAAATTTAAAATTAGTTAAACAAGAAAAAAAAAAAAAACAGGTAAAGAGGCAACATACTTTTGTTGGCAAATATTTGCTCATCCACCATATCCAGCAAAAATTGTATGATCTGAATTAATGTTGTAATCTTGACTGAATCCTCTTGGAGTTGAAAAATGAGACACCAAAATGCCATCAAGATGCTTAGGCAGACAGGACACTAGGGGAAGCACATCTTGTACATTACATCTACCTATAAAGATTGGCTAATAACCCATTCCCTGTTGTTGTGGCGACAACTATTCTACACTCACTTCCACCTCTGCTTACTGTATTAAAAAACTATTAGTCTAATAGTAGAAGAATTCCATCAACAACCTAGCAATGTTCTATATCGAATAAAGTTGAATAAATTATGAGCTAAAAAGTATTTAACATAAACTATGGAAAGTTATCTGAAACTGTCATTTTAAGGCAGACCCCCTAATGTGAGTGACGCTGCAGACCAATGGCACCATTGGGTTTAAACTTTTAGTAATTTATTGGCTCGACTGACCCCAAAGATATAACCAGATTCAGTCAGTCAGTTAAGTGCCATACGTGATACACGCTTGTGTGATCAGGTCTTGAAAGAGACATGACTGACTGGGCAGAAGATTATCCCGCAGTAGGTTGCCATTGCTTTCTGCGGTAGACTGGTTGCCAGCCATGGCTATAGAACCCAATCTGTCCTATTTAACCCATAACTGGAAGGAAGAGATGGATTAATACCTTTCCCAAGGGTATTTGCGCGTAAGTGAATGCAATGAATTCAACTGGAATTCGAACTCGGGTCCCCGGTTTCTCGTCCAGAGTCGATATCCACTGTACCACAACGAACATCCAGATTACATGTACTTATTAACTTTCTGCCCCTAGTAATTTACAAACACGTTAAAGAATAAGTCTCTTATAAGACAGCTGTTGAAACAATCAGAAAGCCATTACGTTAAACCTAAGAATGAGGTAATTGCATGACATTTGCTCTTCAACTGCAAACAAGATCTGAAAGAAAGCCAGGGTCACTATCTCAAAGAAGTTAGTCTCTTTATCACAGAACAACAATTTTTGGTCTTATACAGCTGAGGAGTTTGGAGAGAAAAAAAATCACCTTAAAAATGCCTTCATTAACAGGATATGTTCAAACTACATTTGCCAAAATCTATTGGAGAACAAAACCTTACACTTGGAGATAACATTTCAACAAGGACAGGCACATTCCTCAGAGGTAACTATACAGGAGTCTGACACTTATACAAATTTTTAGATACACTGCTTTCAATAACAGTAACAGTACCTCTTCTGACCAAACCATCATGGTCAGTTTAAGGGCTAAGGGCGTTTTGGTGGGTTCAGAAAACCCACCTGTACACAGTCCCCAACCAGGGGGGCTATATGAAAATCCTGCAGTAAAGTAGGGCACAATGTGAAAGTTTGTTGGTCTAAACCAAAGTCTTCTGATTAAGCTTCTTCAGCAACTATCTGTAATATATTGGCAACAGTAACCCGTAATTTCTTGAAAACTGTTCTACTGGCTAGAATAAATGACAAAGCAGTGAATGCAATGATCAATATTGGCAGCTTCCAGAGTTTTGTAAGTCATTCACTAATGAAAAGGTGTATAGGTAGAATTGTCTGCCTTCTAACAAAGTTATTTTTATGACAGCTACCAATTTACAGTCTAAAGTAGCAGGACATAGCAGATGTTACATTAGTGATCATGCAAAAATACAACTAATTATTCTTGATAACTTATGCGCTGAGGTACGACATTCTAAGCTTACATTCTAAAGTGGAAATTTTTCTTAGCAGAACCAGATCCCCATCCCTCCGTATGTGGTTCGACTACAATGAAAACTCCCTATCCTGTGCTTTTTGATAATCTCTCTCCCAATTGTAAGCCTATAGCTATCAAATCAAGGAGATATTATGAAGTTGATGCTGAATTCATTAACTCTGAAGGAAAATGGATGTTAGCTGAAAGGATTGTAGAACCTAGTTTATCTCCGTGGATAGGACAAGTATTGGTTACTGGCGGTCAAAACCATAAGAAACATTTAGTGGTTGACTATTCTCAAACCATTAGATTTAATGCTAGCTGCTTGCCTATCCTTGAATTCCTGTTGAATTTGTTGCATTCACTTATAAATAACCTTTGAAAAAAAAAGTATAAATCCGTCTCTTCTCCCTCAAGCTATAAGTTAAATAGCATGACAGATTGGGTTCTATAGCCTTGATTGGTAACCAGTCTACCATAGAAAGTGATGATAACCTACTGCAGGGAAATATTCTGTCCAGTCAATCTTTTGAGACATGATTGCCCAATTAAGGACTAAATTAAGGATAACAATGCTAAAGACACTTATACTTACATTGACAATATATGTGGCTGAACTCAGTACCACAAAAATTTATGTGAATTTAATAACCAAACATTTTAGGATAAAAGCATATTCTGTTGAAATTCTATTAACCTTCTGGGTTACACCATTTCAGGTGGTGTGATAAAACATGATCCAGAATGTTTTCACCCCATCCTAAATTTGCCTGTTCCAACTAACAAAGTTTCCTTATACCAAACAGATTGTTTTCCTGTTACTCTTGGCGGGGGGGGGGGGGGGGGGAGATACCAATTTTCTCAGAAAATACATCCACTCGTAATAATTCAAAAAGTTTCCATTAGAATAATCCATTGTTGAGGCTTTTAAAAATATTAAAACAAGACTTTTTAAATACTGTGGTCTTACCACTGAAAATAAAATATATTTTGTTGTTGAAATTGATGCATCAAAACAAACCATCGTCATAATGCTCAGTGAAAAATGAGACCCGTAGCCTTTTTTTTTTTCTGGGACATTAACAGTCACTGAATGTAAACATTCTATCAAAAAAAAAAAAAAAAAAAAAGAAGTATTTTAGAGTCTTTGAGTAAATGGCAACATTATTTGCTGGGAAAGAATTTTCAGTTAATAATCTGTATTATTTATGTTCGATGGAAGAAGAGCAGGGAAAATAAAATGAAAGGATTGCAAGACGGCAGCTTTAACTTGCTATTATGATATTTATCATCCAGGAAAGTAAAATTATGCTGCTGATACAGTATGTAGATTAGACTGCTCAGCTACTAATCTGAACAAATTAGGAGAGATTTATTATTCCTTGTGTTACTCTAGAATAACAGAATATATGGCCCATTTTGTACAAAGTAAAAATCTTTATTGAATTTAACATGTAAAAAGAATAACAAAACCCTGTCCTATGTGTTTGACTGACGCGCAAACAAATTTTGCACTAAAATCTGAATATACACAATATTTTCAACATTGAACCTGAGTAACAAGTTTTCGCATTAATTCAAAGTTCCAAATTGAATAATTGATCCATTTTTGAACTGAACATTTTGGGATATCAGAAAAACATGCCTTCTTCAAGTGTAACAGCAAACTGAAAATACAAATAAGTTTCTAGGACCTTCAAATGTTTTTTATGCTTGTCCATTGGTTAATATAGTTTGGTATCTACTTACATAAATTCAGTCTTTAGTTTCTGGCCAGAGGATTTATAGGTATTTGATATCAAACTAATGTCCTCATTTCTGTTACATTTCAGCCATTGTGCTTTACCCTTTTTCAGGTGTCTTTCAACCTAGGTAACCTTTAGGGTATTTTGAACAGTACCAAAGAAAACAGGGTATCTTTTGAGATGGCTAGGAAAAGGAAACCAATCACCCCCCTCCCACAAAAAAGGAGCTCAGTTTGAAATTACTTGAAAGTTAAATGCAAACACCAGAAGATTAGAGGTCACAATGGCAGAAGCACTATTGTAATAACAGAAGAGGACAAATATCTGTGCCGGTCAAAATGAAGTTAGAATGTAAACAGAGTTATGAATGCCTCCCTATAAGTCATCTCGATTTTGAGCAGCATTAACCTCATCAAATCATTCATTCTCTGTCCATGAGTGGCTACAATATGCCAAGGGAATATTTCATTCATTAGTTTCACATACAATTCACTGAGGCAATTTACGGATGATCAGTAATTTGCATTTATTTCTGAGATGAGTAATTTTCAATAATCTTGGAATTATTTTGAACTTTTGTTCTCATTTTGGTTAATATAGGTGTTATAATAGACACAACATTTCGACCAAGTACCCTCTGTTCATCATCAGGTGTCCATAGATTGGCTGATGTGGATTATCTCATTGATTATTGCAAAATATCCTGTGAAATCAATTATTGTTCTTCCATGTTGGAATTTTGGTTCGTCACTACCAAGTCCAAGGATTGAACTCATGACCACTAGATGATATTAACACATGTATAACCAACTACTATATCCACTATGCCACCAAATGACTTTAATGGTGTATTTTTGGAGCCTTTTATATTCAGTGTCAGATGGATTTTAACTTGGGTATTTGGTCGAAACATTGTGTCTATTATAACACACATATCAACCACGATAAAAACAAAAGTTCGAAATAATTCCAAGATTATCGATAAGAAAGTAATACACACAGCAATATAATCAGAGATATTTGAAGAAAAGCAACTAATTAAGAGATTCAAATTGTCTTCTTTCTTATGGACATTACTATCTATAGTTTTTTTGTAGAAAAAAAGAAAATAGATGATACCAGTGATTCAAGACTTTAGTTGCCAAAGATGAATTTGGAGATACATCTATGTGTTAAGGTTTCAAGATTTTCTCCATTGACCTTGAAATACCATTTTGTTTCTTATAAGAACAACAATAACCTTGAAGGCTTTAATAAACTAAGCGTCCAGTGATGGGGCTAACGCTAAATGAGAAATGACCAAACCAAACGAGGTTATAAATATATAACGAAGCCTAAAAGGGAAATAATTACAAGAGTTACAATTTAGGGAAGTAATGTGTGTGATTTCAGATGTGCATGGGTGGTGCAGTGAATATCAATTCGAAACAACAAATTGGGGAGCCAAGTTCGAATTCCAGTTGAATACATTGCAATCACTTTTGCACAAATACCCTTCGGAAAGGTATCAATCCGTCTCTTCTCTCCAGTTATTGGTTAAATAATAGGACAGATTGCGTTCTATAGCCTTGGCTGGCAACAAGTCTACCACAGAAAGTAATGGCAACCTACTGCAAGATAATCTTCTGCCCAGTCAGTCATGTTGATTTAGAGACATGATCGCCCAAAGCATGCATCCTGTATGGCACTCATGTATAGACTTTATGACTAAAAATGTTTTTCTTTTAAAAATGACAAGACATTCAATGCTAAATTAATTTTATACTGAGTTTAAGCAAAACAGGTTGTTACTCTGTAATTGTTCAGACTGCATTAACAAAATCATTCCTTTATATAATTAGAAAAAGCAATTTATAAACTGTGCATGCCTTAAATTTTCTCTATCAAGACAAAGTATTATTTTCAGTTTGCTATTTGAGAAATAATCCATTTAAATGAGCAGCAAAGATTACAGCTGATTGCTTACAAGGTTACTTGGATTACAAAGTTTTTCTGCAGATTTGAGCAAGTAAATTAGGCTACAAAAGATCAATTCAGAATATGTCACCAGTTGACCTCAGAGTACAACCTGTGATGGATAAACTGTCGTCTAAATGACAAGAAAATGAAAATAACACCAATATCTTATTTTAACAGATCAGTCAGTTAAGTGCCATATGTGATACACGCTTTGGGCGATCGTGTCCCGAAAGAGACACGATTGCCCAAAGCATGTATCACGTTGTGGTTATTTATATTGCAAGTTTTTGTTCTTATCTTACTTCTTGAATAGTGGGCAAGTCAGTCAGTTAAGTGCCATATGTGATACATGCTTTGGGCGATCAGGTCTCGAAAGAGACATGACTGACTGGGCAGAAGATTATCCCACAGTATGTTGCCATTTCTTTCTGCGGTAGATTGGTTGTCAGCCAAAGCTATAGAACCCAATCTGTTCTATTATTTAACCCATAACTGGAGAAAAGACGGATTAATACCTTTCCTAAGGGTATTTGTGCATAAGTGAATGCAAGGAATCCAACTGGAATTTGAACTCGGCTCCCCGATTTCTTGTTCTGAGTCGATATCCACAACACACATCCTACACACATCCTTTTAAGAGATATATTTACCAAAATCACATAAAAATATCTTGAAATACTAAAGAGTAAATTTATTCAATAAAAATTGCCATTTGCATCAACCACGGCCTCCAGACAACTTCAGATTCCCCTGCATCTCTTCTGAACCGTCTCCTTGTTTAAGTTGGTGAATGCTGCCATAATTCTTGCCTTCAGTTCATCTTTGGTGTTACAAGGAATTTTGTTAGTTTCTCGCTCAACTACACTCCACACATAATAATCAAGGGGGTTGCAGTAAGGGGGAGGGATGTGGTTGCAAAAAGTGTTTGACAGCTATGACTGGGTTCCCCTGCTGGTGTGGCATGGTGCCAAGTCCTGTTGCCAGACACAGATTCTCTAGCAGCTCCTCTCCTGACCCAGGACAGCACTACCTCCTCAAGGCACTTGATGTAAGCCTCCATGTTGTGCCCAAAGCCCTGTGGGAAGATGAATGAATGACGGCATAATGTTGCCATGACTACTGATCAGTCCAAACACCATGATGTTAACTGGATATTATCATCCAACTCTTTCCGAGTCCTCAGCACTGTCCTCAGATTGATACCTAAACGCTTTCAAATATCTGTACTGAAGTTTCCAAATGCCAAGCAGTACAGCATGGCATTTTCAAATTTCTGGCAGTGGGGTGGGGTGATTTGTGATATTGCGCTTGTTCTCACAGACGGTGCCCAACTGACTATTATACTTTGCAGTCGACAAAATAAAAAACAAATGCACAAAATTTTAAAATAAAAAATGGCAGCAATTTACTCCCCCATTGTGGCCTCCGTACTTTAGTAAAGGCCGTAAAAGGTTTCCAGCTGCAATTAAATTTACATGACAATCCAGCAAAAGATTTTCATTCTTAAAAATGTTTCCCCAGTAAATTGCAAGTGATTCAAATTAGTAAATGAATATCAGAACAAGAAATGCAGTGAAAGACGAACCTTACTAGCGTTTTATTTAGGCCATGGGTTAGACAAAGCTAAATGTTTAGCAAACCCCATCTTGAATGGTTGGAGAGTTTAGTTCTTATTGGCTACTGGACACTTGTATAAGACAAAGAATTTCATCTGAGCACTGTTTTTCTTGTGTGTGTGTGTGTGTGTGTGTGTAATGGCTTAGGGAGTAGGGACTGACTGACACCAAATCGATTCAGTTTTGATCCTGGCTGGAAGCAGGTGGCTGTGTCTAGCTGTGATACTGCAAAATAGGCTTGTAAGTGGATGACTAATATATATATATATATATATATATATATTTTTTTTTTCTTCATTTGTAAATGAGTTATTACGCAACCTATGTTTCTACAATGTGGTGTCTTCAGGTGATTTGCAATAACTGATTTTACTGATTTTTTAAGAACGCTCACAGGACAGAGAATTTTTAAATGTGCAATTTTTAAAATTAAAAGAAATTATAACGTTTTCATCAATGGTTGCATAAACCTAATGGATATTTTATAGTATGGTTACACTTAATTATGACTAAGTAATTAAACAATATATAAAAAATAATATGTATGTATGTGTGTGTGTGTGTGTGTGTGTGTGCTACAATAACTTTTAACAGAACTCGTTGGAAGTTTGCCAGATGGTGAAGCTAAATCTAAACCTCATTTAAAAAAGTGTCAGAAATTCTTTAATCACATTTCATTGAAAGTGGGTTGCAATGATTTTGCCACAAAGTTAAAAAAATTCTATAGGGATGACTTGGTAGTGTAATGGTTACTAGCACAGAAATTAGAATTTGTAATCCAAGTTTAGATCCCCACCAAGGTTCTGTTGCATTCATTTTCACACAAACGTTCTTTGGAAAAGCACAAATCATGTTCTTCTCTAATGAACCTTCATCAACATTTGAATAAGCCTTCCAACCTTAGTTGGTCATCAGACTAAGTGAGAGACTACTTTGAATTTCAAACCATAGAGAAGGAACTATTAGCTATTTCCTTATAAGGAAACATTTAGAATTCATTGACTAAACATCTTGTACTATTGTTAACTGAATTTTATAAAATCTTTCTCTTTAAATAGTTTTTCAGCAAAAAATTTTTCTAGTCCAGTAGCTGTTATCACTCTTTCCAGTACCAATGCAAGTTTTTTTCCTAACCTTTTCTTTGAAGTCGTGTGGAATGTCAATATCATAAGATTGTTTACTCTTTGGGGGACATGTGATATCCATTTTTCAACAGTTGCTGTTATTGAAAGTTCTCAAGATGTGGTTTCTGTTATTTGGTACAATTCTTTGCTTGGGATTTTTTTAAAGCCCCAGTTCATACAGTTTGAAGGAGTGTGGTTTTATGAGACCCACAAGCTTCACTCTTTCAAAGCCATTTTTAACCACTGATCTTAGAAAATTGTACAGGGCAGACAGTTTAGATATTTCTGATTTTGGACCAGGCATGACATCCATATAATAGGAAACCACCCCCCACTATTTGTCCCAAGAAATCATGGCATTTGCAGATAAAACAGAAATAGAATCATTCAGTTTTGATCTTTATTTTGATCCCTTATTTGCAAGGTCAAAAGTAAATTCAAGATAAAATGCCAAGCAAGAATTAAATTTTTATAAATGCAAAGAATTAATTCTTCCTGTAAACAGGAATCAATATTTGTACAATTCTGTGTCATTTTATTTACATAGATAGAGAAAGAGGGGAAATGGTTCAGTAGCTGACGTAAATTACTTATTTTAGCAAAACACCCCACTGTTTGTAGTATTAATAAATAGAAAAGTTCAGTTCTGAATCGCATTCTTGAATATTTGATCTCCATATTTATCAGATCACAAAGCAGTCTACAAATAATACAGTATACAAAAGAAAAACTTGAGAATCAATTACATTGAAAGTTTAACCGACATCAATCTAGTTACTTGGGGGTGTGAAGATAGAAAGGTGTTATATAATCAAAGTGTTAAATGTCAACCTCTATTCTTTCCAGTATAATCATAATCCGCCAATAAATAACAAACAATTACAGCTTTTGTTTTTATATTTAAAATATATATATATATATATATATATATATATATATATATGTGTGTGTGTGTGTGTATTGAGGCAGCAAATAATTTTCTAAATATTCATTGTTAAATAGAAGAGACAATGAATATCTATTATGTTTAATCATGAGCTGTTCTAAACATTGTATTTTGGCTTTAATTTCAGTTGAAGATAAAGACAAAAATTCTCCAACATTTGGATATTTTTTTTATTATGTTCGTTCTAAGATTTCGGCTTACATGAGCCATCTTCAGAGAGGTTACAGGGATGTTAACATAAAAACATCCACCATCAGAGATGATTTTATCTTGTGTTGACAAAACTTTGCTAAGCAACAATAACAGTTACCAAATAGCAAACACAGTTTGCAAATTTGTAATGCGATTCTATGACGTCGCAACGCGTGAGAGCTCGAAATAATCAATGTAATGTGTTATGACCAGATTTAAACATGATTTTATTAAGTGTGGGCTGTTTTAATTTAATGTAGATGGCCCCCAATATCTGAAGGTTCTTTTTACTGTGTATGAATGAGTACTATTGTATTGACTAAAATCTGTCTGATATTACCTACAGGGCTATGTTTTTCTAAGAAGTGTTGTTTAATTGAACTTTGATCAGAAAGATGACAGGTAAGTCTACGGGAAAGTGTGGTTGTAGTAAAACCAATATATGTAGTAAGTTTATTATTAGTACCAGAGATACAATCTATGAACGGGCATGTAAATTGATACACTACATTGGTTTTTTTGTAGAGGATTTAGTTGTGTGGTTGTAGGCTTATTAGATACTATGAGATCAGTTGTTTTAAATTTTTCATAGTTTATGACGAGCTTAATTTGATCATTATTATTTATTGGTTTAACATTTCTACATATGTTTTTGAGAGTTTTTTTTTTATCTTGTTTGTAATTATTATGTATTTGGTTGCAATAGTATAATTTAATAGTGTTATGTTTATTATATATATATATATATATATATATATATATATAGAGAGAGAGAGATAAAAATCGATTTTCTGCACTATTATAAGAACTGCAACCTTGAAACTTCTGAATATCGTTCCTTATGTCTTTGTGAGTGTATCAAATTTGATACAAATCATACCACTCCTATAACCCAATTTTTCCAATTATTGATTTTTGATATTTATTGGGTGGGGGGGTACGTTGACACAAAACCTAGCTAAGAACACTCGCAGACGCTTATAGTACAACTTTGTAAATTTTCAAGAAAATCAGTCCAGCCGTTTCGGAGTCTATAGGTAATGGACACACACAGAGACACACACACACACACACACACACACAAAGTTCCATTTATAAATAAGTCTAGATGTTTTAAAATTAATCACAGTATTCGTAGTTAGCAGGGTTACTATGGCAACTAGATTTTTCTGTGGTTTTGAAAGCCAAAAAGTAAAAGAAATTTAGACAAACAAATGCTTTTAAAAAATTCCATATCAATCATTGATCCAATCTGTTACTTTTGTACAAGTGTGAAGGTTTTCTGAGGATCCATTGAGATGAACCTGTAAATGTTAAGTAAAAGAGAATGCAAAGAGACCCTAGTGTTACACTAATTACACCTGACTATGTAATGGTATGTACAAACCTTTTTGTCATTAGTGATGTTCATGTCTTTGAAATGACATGATATAGACAGTAAATTATATAAGAGTTAAAAGGTAAAAATAGAGATGTTTCTCTATTGTAGTCATCAGAACTAGGAACTCAATTGCCTTCAGATTAAAAAAAAAAAAATGAAAATAAAAATTCCATGTACCTCCAGGACAAAAGTGATCATGGCTCTCCACAGATTCCTTTAATTTATTATCAGTAAATTGTAAGGACTTCTTTAAAAAGATTTTTTTGACTGTTTCCTTTTCAATGGTTTTGAATTGAGTTTTCCCTCTCCAAGACAGATTGCTACACAAAGCTAGAGAGCCAAGCCTATTTCAATGAACATATCTAATAGAAGAGCTGTATTCATACCATTCCCAAATGCATTTATCCACTTTTATCAATTTGACTGAAATAATTCAGTGTCTAATCCTAAAAGTTGTGAGTTCAATACCTGCCCACAGCAAAGGTGAATAAAAAAGTTGAGTTGAATTACTAAAGAGAAAAACTGAGATATCCAGAAAAAGAATGGCAGGTGAAACTAAAACAATCTACCTCCGGCAGACTAAAAGGGTTAGGTTTAAAATTTCAATGTATATCACCTGAAGAATGGAGCATACTATGGCTGAAACATTTTAAATGACAAATGTATGGACAACAATGTAAATAGTTCGCACCAATCTTCCAGCTGCAGGCTGAGCCAAGATTTCACTTACCTGGGATATCAAACATTTTAACACTAAGATATTCCTTGTTAGACAATACAAATGTCTCTACAACAGGACAGGCAAAAACAAAATCGTATGAAGTTGCCATGCTGATTAACATCAGTTATCAAAGACCGTCCACTAGCTAGTTTAACAGCGGTGGATTTGCAAGATTTCTACAGAGACACCTTCCAGGTGACTTCTCTTAATAAAAAGAAAAGAAAGAACCCAAACTAATACTGAAAAGGAAATAATTTTCATGTTATCATCATAGCAACAGCATTCTAAGTCTGTTCATTACACACACGTAAAAGTTGATAAGTCAACAAAGTTGAATTGAAACTTCTACACGAGCCAAAGCAAAACCAAAGTCAATACTGGCATTGCGGCCTTTAATGTCAAATACTGAAACTTTGTGCTTAAATCTTAAAATCATCGAAAGAGGAAGTAGAAGCTTGAGAAAATCTGCCTACTGTAAAGATTAATGAAAGTAAAACATCCAATTTTTTAAATTTAAATTATTTTTTTTTTTTTTTTTTTTTTTACAGAAAGTAATAGGACTGTATGCCCAGCCGAATGATATTTTTTTTATTTTAATTAAAAAAATATCAGACGTAAAAGGAACCTGAAAAGTCAATTAACCCAAGTTTTATTGGCTGTTATAGAAATGTCCAATATTTCAATTGTAATTTGTTAAAAGTAGATGAAAATTCAGAGGACAATTTAGAAATGGAGTTTATGGCCCAAATATTAAAATAAGCAATTAATTAAAAAATGAAATTCATGTGTGCATTCTGAAAATTGGTCTTATTCCAATAAGATTTAAACAAATGATTAATCTGAAGTAGAATGAAAGTTTTTAGACAAAAGGAAGAAACAATTTCTATGAAGTAAAATATGTGGGGGGTGGGAGAAGGGAAGGGTTATGAAAAAAAAAAAGAAAATTTTTTTTTTTTTTTTTTTTTTAATCATATCACCCCGAGCAAGGCGGTAACGCCACTGATGCGCAGGGGGCTACGTAAGGGTAAAAAGAATGGAAAAGAGAAAGCCGGAAACCACATCCTAAACAGGAAACAAGGGATGAGCCTCTTCACCTGTTCTATAGATGTGGGCGGAGTGTGAACCGGGCGATAGTTTAGTCTATCTACTCCAATTGAAAAAAAAAGAAAATAATTAAAGGAAAAGAGTGAAAAGATTGGAAAAGAGAAAACCGGAAACCGCATCCTAAACAGGAAACAAGGGATGAGCCTCTTCACCTGTTCAATAGATGTGGGTGGAGTGTGAACCGGGATATTAAGATGTTTGATCTTAGAGAAAAATACTCAAATATTTTCAGTCAAGGAAGAACTTAACAAGGTCAGAGCAATTATTTTAAAAAATTGCAAAACAAGGTTTGATTGATATTTCTTAAAGAAGCACCAGAATCAATCATACTGAATTGGAGGGGAGGGTGGAACACACAAGTTATATTTCACCAAAGAGACTTTACAGAAGTCTTTTAATAAAGGGTCATGCTAGCCAATAAAATGACCATTAAGATTCTTCCAAAAGTCAAGCTCCTGCCTTCATTAGCAAAGCAGAGTTGAAATAACAAATTGTTCATTTTGTAGACATTCACCTAGGACAACTCATTACAACAGGATCTCACGTTAATTCCATTGTGTTGTCTATGTCCTCAATACTTAATGTCATTACTAGTGATAGATTATAGTCATTTGTACACTTTGATAAAAAGCTAACAGATGGTTGTTAAGACTTTCCTATCAGAAGACAATAAAAGTAGGTATTTGTTTTTTTATAGTAGTTTGGGTTTATTGGAATTAAATTTAGATTAAAGAGAAAAAAAATGGCCATTGACACTTCAGCTTCTGTTCTGTCCTTTTTTGATCTCGCTTATTTTAACATTTCTTCTAGGTGCCGCATCTGATCATAATTTCACAACTTTCCATCCTTTTTTGCTCTTCGTAACATCTGTCTTTTTGCCATTCTTTCCAACCCCCTGTTTCACCATCCATCTTGAGAAGCTGGTTAAATAGGTGACTCATTGTGTCTGGTCACTTTTGTCTTTGATATGACCTTGTCACAAATTCATAAAGCTCACCTTCATTATCTTCCCAACCAAGCAGAAGTATCCTTTTTGTTTGCATTTTTCAACTTCCTTACACCCACCCCCATGATATTGTCAGCACATTTCTGTTACCTCAAGTTTTCTTCACCTGTAAGATTTGCCAAAATTTATTGCCATATAGAAGGATTGATATTATGTAGTTCAGAATTCTTTGTTTCTAGTGAAAGTTTTCCTGTTTCTTAGTACTTCCAACATTTTTTAAACATGTGGAAAATTTTTTTTTAAGTTTTCATTTAATCATGTAGATATTTCAATGATCACTTTAGTCTTGAGAAAAATTTAGGTGATGAGGAGTTAAATCTGAATTGGAGAGAGACTGACCAACCTAAATACTTGGTGTCTGTCTGGCATTACTTGACCCAGACAGACTCAGTGGAAATGGAGTTAAGCAATAACTGAGCAAAATGAGACATCGCTAGACACGGACGACAGAATGAGAACAATCTATCCCTGTAGATAGATTGGTTCAGTTTGAAATTCGTTGAAGATTACCTGGATCTGTTGATGAAGCACCTGATAAAAGGTCAGAAGGCACAATAGCTGAAACAGTATGATAACAACAAAGATGAGGACAACAGTTTGAATATGAATACTATTAAGTTTTTATTGGAAGCCCAAAAATATCTGGATATGTTCTGACTGAACTTAATTATACCCAGACACAGGATTGTGGCTTTTTGTTAATCCAGGGAAATATTAAGAAAAACACCCAGTTTGCTTTTTCAATGAAATCGTAAATAAAATAGGTAAAAACAAAATAAGTCTTCTAACAAAGATAAATGCTTATGACAAAATGGCTTGTTCTATATATAAAGCTCTTTGTTGACAAATTTAGTTTTCAATATCTGTGCCAGAGTTTATAGGCAATAAAACACAGACGATCTGAAAAAGTTTCTGTTGTGCAATTGTTTATCAGTAAATATTTCCTATGATAAAGCAAAGATGCACTAATCCAATACTGACCGGATAAGCAGAGAGTAATCTCATCAGGAGTGGGGTGTGTGAGGAAATTTCAGTGTTTACACAATATTTATCTATTTGCACATACACACAATCTCTCTAAATTTGTGGGTGAGGAGGTTATGTAGCCAAGAGACAAACAACTTTAGATAAAAAATAAAAAGCAGTTGAAATACATACATGTAATATTTCCTACATTTATATTTTGCCAGATAAGTTTTTGTTTGCAAAAGCGTCAACAAATTCAAGTATAAATCTCTATAAAGAACAAGCGTTATGTATACATGTGTAATGTCTTCACAGGTAGGGGACTGAATTTTGAGCATGGATAGCAGCTTCAAATCCTTAACAATGCGATTTTGTGAAAATATCGCAGAATGAAGTGGCAAGTTGAGCATATATGCAAGTTTAAAATTTGCTATGTTTATAGAGAGACGAAATGATCAACATTAAAGTTGGAGCATACACAAGTCAACACTGAATGGTGACAATCTATTTAATGCAATCATCTGGCACCATATGGGTTGTTTGGTAGCTCTTATTTATATATACTTGTCAATAGGGCATTATGATAGCCAGCTAAGGTATTTCCAATTTACTGTATTATTCTATTATGGCTTGCAACTTGCGTTAGTAGTAAATTATGTGCAAAAAGTTGATAAACAGTTTAAAAAGAAAAATCAATCTTGACTTTTTAACTCCAATTTAGAGAATCAAGAAAATGAAGACTGAATTAATTGCTTGGTCAGCTAAGTTGGTTCACTGTGCCGTATGAGAGATTCCAGAGAGAAAAACTATCTCGCAGATCTATAAGTCTACCATTAGTCCATGTTTAGAATGAGCTCTTTGATAAAATCCAAAGAAGAATTAAAGAATTAGCAACATTATAAGGCTTCATCTAGCAGCTCGATTTCAGTCCCCCCCCCCCCACAACCACTGCAAGTTTTTCTTTTCATTATAAACTTTCATGTAATTGTTTGCTATGGTAACTAGATTAGCATCGTGATCTCATCAATTTGCAGTTGAACTGGCTAAGATGTAAGCATAAATTCAATGCTAACCATCTCTTTTCTTGTACTTCTCACTTGTGAAACTCCCTTCCAGCCCTATGCTTTCCAGCCAACTTTAATTTGCAAAAATTTAAATGTGATGTAAATCACTATTTACTGCCTCCTTATTACTTTTCTTTCAACCCCTTGTGTCAGTGGCTTTATTGCCTTGCATTGGGTAGAAAAAAAAAAAAAAATTATGCAAAACAGATTATTGCACAAATAGGTTAAAAAATTGTTTTTGTTTTGATACATTATGAATTAACTGCTATTTATTCTATAAATTAATATCTAATTAAGCATAAATGTTACAACTGGCAGGAAATATAGTGGAGAAGTGACAGGTTAATACCTGGGAATTGGTGGAACAAAACAATTAAAATCTATTACTGTCAATGGGTAATACTGAAAAATAAATTCATTAATAAAATATAGAATTCGTCCTGTATAAAAATCACAAAAATTTGTCAAACAAGAACTAGATTCACAAAAAATAACTGCTAATGCGGTACATAAGTAAGCAAGAATCTTGACCTGATTGCATTTCTAACACAGCTCACAGGTGAAAGAAGAGTAGTGTGCATTCCCCGACAACACTCGCCCTCATTTCATATAGGGGTGTCTTAAAGGGTGTCGACACTATCAGGTTTCTGATTATTTCATTGCTTAATCAACCTACACCCAGGGGTGGTTCTTCAGAGTGTGACCAGTTAATGAGGTTCCACCTATTTTCTTAAACTCTTCATCAGGAGGTTTTGTTTTTACCCTCCCCACTAACGTAAAATTTTTTTCTGACCTATATTCGCGTCAGGAGCTCCAGCTATTCACTCTAGCTAACATTAGCACAATTTATTAGTATGGCAATCGACTAATAACCCACTGCCAGCAAAGAAAGAAATAATAAAGAATGATAGAATTACGTCTACTAAGCAATCCTGAAATAGGCATATGCTGGGGAGCCCTTCAGCACCCAGCCCCTATCTACCTACAGAAAGCCAATTTAAAAGGCAGACATGCACATTCAGCCTGTACTTGTCATCCGTAAAGAATAAATTAAAATTAAATTCCTTTTAGAATTTTTGATGTAAAAAATTTTAGTATTTCTTTCTCTACAAAAAAAAAACCCAAAAGAAAGAAAAAATATTTCAAATTTTTTTTCATTTAGCATAAGAAAGAAGAATTTGAATGTGTGTGTTTGACCACCATATCAACCCCTGTGGGTCAATGTTGAAACTTGTTTTAATTCAGAAATGTTTCAAAACCTTTCAAGTGGTTGTGAGGTTTATTAAAATTGTTTTCAAAATATCACAAGTTGTATAGTTTTGGGAATATTTCAAAATGTAAGTTATGATTCAAAGTCTAAGCTCTATTTTCTATAGAAATTGGAAGTATTTTATTTTTTCCAGATATCCTATTATTGGGGCAGCAAGTACATTTCTGAAGAGCATATTAAGATTTTATGCTTGTTAATAGTTGCTACATATTTTTTTGTTCTTACATTCTATCAAGATATGCTTGATGGTGAGAAATTGGTTGCAGTGGGTATACCAAGGTGTAGAATTTGCCTTGTGTGTGTGTGTGTGGGGGGGGGGGTCTATCATGTGAGTGTGTCCAATTCTTATTCTGTTGAGCACTATGCCTTCTGTCAGTCAGCAATGACTATATTTTTTTTATTTTATTGTTGGGTGATGTTCATATGGGATATTGTTGGCCATTTTCTTTTGATTTATTGTGTAATTTTTTTTATAATCTGTATATCAAAGTTTGATGTCGGTTATTTTCATTTCTGCTGCCTTTTTTGCCAGTGTGTCAGCTTCATGTTTTCTCTTGATGCCTATAAAGCTAAGAATCCAAGCCAATATCATTGTTTTGTGTTTTAATAATTGATGACAGGTTTTTAGGATTTCTTTAATATAACGATGATTTGTGTTTTTCTTCTTTTTTTAATTGCTGTTAATCTTGATAGAGACTGAGAATATTATAATGTTTTGAATGTTCTATCATTTTAAGTGAAATTTTAAATGGCTTGTGGTTCAGCTGTATAAATGGCTGTATTACTTGGTAAGCCTGATTTGTTTATGAATTTGGCTGTTTATGGCTAGTGCACCTATATTATTCTAAGATTCTTTTATCAATCTATGTAGAATGGTTTATAGTCATGATATTTCTCTCTTAATTCTTCATACATTTGTTGATTTTCTTTTTTTCTTTGTGTCAATGTCAGGTCAGTGTTAGATTTAGAGATTTTCCATAGAGCTACCTTAATTATTATGACTGATGTTACATTATAAGGATTTATTTGTTCTAATGCTTCGTTAATTCAAAGTCCAAGTGAAAGGATGGTTGTTGGTTTATTTCTATAGAACTGGATATATTGAGGGTCATGTGTTTTTTACTATGTTAAGTCATTTGGGTTGGATTGTAGTTTTAGTGCATATCGGAGGGTTTAATTTTTTTCCATTTCAAAGATATAGCTGGTTTCTATCTAGGCTTTGCATGGATGAGGTATGGAAAGCTCTGAGACTTAATCTCAATTCTTGATTTTGTATGGCTTATAGTTTTTAAGGTAGGATTTATGTATGGTGCTGTAAATAATGCATTTAAAGTATAATTTTGATCCGATGTGTGTCTATATATTCCAAGCATTATTTTTTAGAAGCTTCAAAGCCTTTTTATTTAAGGTAATCAATATGTACCTTGAAGTTAAGTATGCTATCTAGTATGATTCCTAGATATTTTATTTGTTGGACTACGGGAATGAACTGTCCATTTAATTTTAATTCCGGATCAAGGTGGTTGGCTTGTTTTTTTTGCAGAAATACAGTTTTTGTTTGGGAGAAACAGAATCCATTTTCAGTTGTCCATTTTTCAAACTTGTTTAAACATGTTTGTAAATATCATTAAAAAGAGAGGGCATATTTGGTGATTAGTTTGATATTGAGAGATCATCTACATCGAGGGATTTTGCAATTCCTGTAATAATAGTTTTAATAATACTATCTATTTTAAGAATGAATAATGTAACTGATAAAATGATACCTTGAGGTACACTTGCCTCCTGCTTGTGTGTGTTTGATGTGTTTGCCTTTCGAATATTTTGTAGAAAATTTTAGACGAATATAGCCATTTTCCCTTTTATTCCTACCTTGTGCATTTCTTTTAGGATACCATACGTCCATGTGGTGTTATAGGCTTTTCAAGATCAAAGAATATTGATACCACATCATGACCTCAAACAAAGTCATTACAAATAAAGGATTCTAGACATGCAGGTGGATCACTGGTTTCCAGAATCCATTTTGGTAACTAGATAAAAGATTGTCTCTTCAGATACCACATTAGTTGAGCATTTACCGTTCTCTTCATCTTGCATATGCAACTTGTTAGTACAATGGGTCAGTAGCTTGTCAGGTTGGAATGGTTTTTGCAGGATTTAGGAATTGAAATGATGACAGACTCAAACCACAATTTTGGAAATTTGAATTCCTCATATCATTGAAGGTCTAGAAGTATTAAGAGATTTTTCTGGCAATTGTTTGAAAAATTGATAATGAATTTCATCTGGACTAGTTGCAGAACTTTTACTTTTGTTCATGGAGTCTTTTAGTTTTGTCATAGTAAAGAGAATATTGTATTTTTTATCATTTGAAGTTTTTCTTGTTTCATGATGTTATATTTTTGAAATTTAGGAATGTAGTGATTTGTTGAGCGGGTGTCTTTGAAATTCTGTTGGTATTAAGTTACTTATTTCTTTTTTTTTACCAGAGCATTCATCGTCAATTTTTTTTTTTTTTGGTTAAGTAGACTATTGCAGTTTGTAAAGTTTTTTCCCATTAATTTTCTTTCTTTATTGGAGTTATTACTACATCTCCAGACTAAACAATTGTTTAATCTGGAGATGTAGTTTTGCCAAGTGTGTGTTTTTTTGTAGTTTTTAATTATACAATGTGGTTTTGCTTGAGATTGCTTATAGTTTTGTAGGTTGATTGTTGTTGGGTTATGCAAGAACATCTTTAGCATTTTTTTTCCCTGGTTTTAACTACTTTTGTGCATTCTGCAGTAAACCCGGGTTTTGATTTGATATGTGGTTCTCCAGGGCTACATGACTGGTATACTAAAACATGGGGAGGGTTCAAAGCACCTGTTATATCTGAGATCTCACCACAAGTATAGTATAGGGGTTGAAAGAGCCATGTCAGATTCCTTTGTTCCTAGTCTGATTGACCTTACAGTCACTGCTTACAAAGTCAGTTTAATGTTTGAGATGCTAAATGTGAGCAAATTTTGTTTGTTTTGTTAGTTTGACTTAGGGTTTAACATGACCAGCCAGTTGATTGGATCGAGCCTCAACCACCCATCTAGCTCAAGTAAGGGCTAAAGTGGTGTGTTAGAATTTAGGAGCATATATATAGCTCAACTTCTAAATCACTCAACCACTAGGATCCTGTCAAGCATCATGGGTTGCCACCTGTGGCCTCCTCTTGGAGGACTTTTACCCATGTGAAACAGGGCAGTCAGCATATTTTGAAATCTTGTGGACAATGCAAGAGGAGAGAGATTAATTTTTTTAAAATTTTAGACAGCAAGGTGAGGGTTTTAAGGTAGTTTTTTTAAATGTTCAGTTATAGTGTGAAGGCTGATTTAGTCAGATTTTAATGAAAACTTTGTTTTTATTATTTTTTATTTTAGAAAACTGAAAATTTCTTCTAGTTTTGTATTAAAAATGTTTTGCTGAGAATCTTTTCCTTCAAAAATGTATTATGGTAATAATTTTTTCTTCAAAAATGTATATTTTTCTATAACAGTAGTTTGGGGGTTAACAAATTGCCCATAGTTGAGAGCCTAATAAGTGCTACCACTCTGGGTCAGAGTGGACCTGGGAACAACAGCAATTAAGAGGTGGTTTGATGCTCCTCACAACCTCCCAATCAGAGGCCTTGCTGCCAGATGCAGTTTACAGTCATGCCTGGGACCTACAAAAGTTGGTTAGCACTTTTTTCTCATGAAGGTAAAGAACAACCTTTTTGAGTCTTTCATGGTCCAACACTGCATGGAAATAGATACACTGATATGCTTCTTTACGAGTAGGGGAAGGGGAAAAAAAAAGAAAAAAAAAGCCTTTTTCTTTCATGAGAAGCAGAAATTTAAAGTTTTGAAAAAAAAAAAAAATTTTTTTTTAAATTTTTTTTTTTTACAGCTTTTTTACCAAACTAGGCTGGTAAGATGTAAAATCTTTTGCAATGGGTGATCAATGCTTTTTTTATGCAAAGAAAGTAAAACAAACAAACAAATGAATAAATAAAAATGTTATAGGTTTTGAGAGAATGAGATACTATAAACTGACCTCCAACCATGTCTACATCATTTAGACAAATTTCTCAATCTGACCAATCAAAATTAAATGCTTTTATCAGAAAGAGTTGAGGAAAGGTGATCAAATGAATTGAAATTATAGGATACAAATCCTCTGTTATTCCAGCACATGGCTGAAACAGAAAAAGTAGAAAACACATATATGCAAAACCAAATCAGAATTGCTGAAAAACAAATTTTGAAAAAATGTTTAGTAATTCTGGATTCTGATTGGACAGAAAAAAAAAAGTTTGTGTTTGGAGCTGATCACGTGACATTTTTGGTTTGTCAGTCAGTCAGAAGGAAGCAGAGAACAGATTCAATATCAGACACAATGTAGCAA
The DNA here is from genome assembly GCA_037127315.1 of Ascarosepion bandense. Lineage (NCBI taxonomy): Eukaryota > Metazoa > Mollusca > Cephalopoda > Sepiida > Sepiidae > Ascarosepion > Ascarosepion bandense. The sequence continues at coordinate 286,003 of JBBBDQ010000509.1, read as the reverse complement.
AAAATTCTCAAACCACCTCCGATCAAATACTTATTCATTCCTCAAGCACTGGTTCTTCATCTGCAACCTCCTTTTGATTTCAGTTTTAAATTTCTATCTAGATGTCACCGTAAACAACATATTTTGACATCCCACCCCCCCAACGCACACATATCTATCAAGCAATTACTTAATCAGAAGAGGAAAGAACTGGTAAGAAATGGTTGGAGAGCATGAGGGTAAATGCAAAGTGGTAACTTAAATAATCATTAAATTATTTGAGGGAAAGAAATAACAGGTAATTAGAGATGAAGCGGTTTTGCTTAAATCTGAAGCTTTTTTTAAAAATTATAATTGAATCATGAATCATTAAGATGTTCTGAAGAAGAAAAAAGTTTATAAAAATGAAAGCCTTCTCCCATTTTCTACAGTGTATAGAATCAATAATATAAAGTCTTTCTATTTCTATAGAAAAAGAGTAAAGTTATATCTTCTATGCCAAATAAAACATCCAAAGTTTTAATCTGTACTTTATTGTGGCTTGGAATTTCTATGATGTTAAGAAGCTGGAATGTTTGTCCATGAAATTCTTTCTGAATTTAGTGTAGAAGGGAAAAACAGGTTACTTGTTAATTGGAAAACGTTTATGGCAAGAAAGAAACATTTCTCACAGATTTAACTCTAGTGCCCATGTAAAGGTTCATTTTTACAAGAATTACTCATATGAGCATTTGTAATGAAAACAATACACTGGTCAATGCATACATTTGAATAAATTAGAAATTTCAATGAGAAAAGAGAAAAATTCAGCACAAACACTTGATTCAAACTGGGAGACAAACCTAAAACTGAACCAAAGTGACCGATTCATAAATGCTGATGGCTATACCTTTTTTCTGAAAAACCCTTTTAATGACTCCCTTTTGTTGTAACAAAAAGGGAAAGTCATTAAAAGGGTTTTTCAGAAAAAGGTATAGCCATCAGTATGGCTGATGCTAACCTTCAAGATCCTTTCTTGACATAACATTTTTCCAGATGAACTGAAATAGTTATACTGAGGCAATTACCAAGCATGCTGCTAAGAAGTTTGGTTAACTATGTTATGCTAGACAATTCTTCTCACCTGAATATCATTGTCTTATTTAGTTTGGTAATTTGGTTATAACTAGAGTTTCTTGTTAAAAATCAAAAGAATCTGTAATTCCAATGTTGACAAGACATCTTTGCTTCAATCACTTTCCCTATGATTTTACTATAAATATTTTCATGGTAATTGTGTTCTGATGTGCTTTCATTTATGGTACCTTGACTTCATGAATTTAAACAGACTGTCAATCTGGTGTACTATACTTCTGTCCAGTAAGTCAGGTCTCTTTTGAGACAAGATCGCTTAAGTGGACATCATATATAGTATTTAACTGACTCTTAGGATGTGCATGGGTGGTGCAGTGGATATCGGCTTCGAATAAGAATCAGAGAGCCAAGTTCAAATTCCAGTTAATTCGTTGGTATTAATCCCTCACTTCTTTCTAGCTATGGGTTAAATAGCAGGACACAATTGGGTTCTATAGCCTTGGCAAGTAACCAGTCTACTGCAGAAAGTAATGGCAACCTACTGTGGGAAAATCTTCTAGACACAATTGCACAAATGTGTATTATGTATAACACTCAGCTAACTGACTAGATTGGTAGCCAGATCTCCTTTTAAAGTTGAAATTGGTCAGTGTAAACAAGTTTTATTCTAATGGTTTCTTCTCTTGTACTTCTCAACTGTGTAATTTTTGATTTCATGCCAACAACAATCTAAAATTTAAATGCAATTGTCATCTTTTGTTGCCTTGAACGCTATTCTTTTATTGTCCTTTCTCTTCAATAACATCTTTCTTTCACTCTTAGGACCTCTTTTTGTGCCTTCCAAGAAGAAAAAAAAAAAAAACACTTGCAAAAATAATATTAAGCTGACTTAGAAAACCTGTTAGAAGCTGAACTAAAATACATTTTTTTATTTCAAGGAGATTTTATTTCAATGCAACAGTTTTGACTTTGGTTATCAATTTACATTCTTTTTTAGAAACTGAAGTTTCTTTCTTTTATAATTTTCAATAAGATTCTTTATTTTTATCTAAAAGAAATTCAGTGTTAGAATTTGCCATCAACTAGCCTAAAAGAAATTGGAAACATTTATTTTGAAAGATATAATTAATTGTCACAATGAATAAATTTTGTTTTTAAATACAAGAAATATGCAAAAAATGTAATAACCATAACAGGGATGGGGAAGAAAAACTGAAAGATGGAATATTTTCAGTAAATATTAAATTTTTTCTTGAGTGAATTGTTACTATGTACTTGTTACACCCTAAATACAATCTTTCCACCCCACCATATCTCAGCAATATAAACAGGCTTGAACCATGGCCTCCAGACAACTGAAATTTCCTGCATATTTTCAGGGATGTTTCCTTGTTTAAGTTGGTAAATGCTGCCATAATCCTTGCATTCAGTTCATCTTTGGTGTTACAAGGAGTTTTGGTGTTTATCACTTTTTTTTTTTTAATCATATCACCCCAAGCAAGGCGATAATGCCACTGATGCACAAGGGGCTATGTAAGAGTAAAAAGATTGGAAACGAGAAAACCGGAAACCGCATCCTAAACAGGAAACAAGGGATGAGCCTGTTCACCTGTTCAATAGACATGGGTGGAGTGTGAACCGGGTGATAGTTTAGTCTATCTACTCCAATTGAAAAAAATAAAAACGAAAAGAGTGAAAAAATTGGAAAAGAGAAAACCGGAAAACATATCCTAAACAGGAAACAAGGGATGAGCCTCTTCACCTGTTCAATAGACATGACTTAACTGTGCCCCACACATAATCAAGGGGGTTGCCATCAGGAAAGTTGAGTTGTCATATATAAGGGGTGTGGCATGGTTGCAGAAATTGTCTTTCAGCCATGTCTGGGTTCTACTTGTGTGGCATGGTGCAGAGTCCGGTTGCCAGACATAAGGTCTTCCAACAGCCACTCTATTGACCCAGGGTAGTGATACCTCCTCAAGGTACTTTATGTAGGTGCCAAACAGTCTACTATACTACGCAGTTGACAAAAATCAAAAACACGTATGCGCAAAATTAACAATAAAAACCTGTCACACACACACACACACAGAGATAGAGAGAGAGTGTGAGTGTGTATTTTTAAAATACTTCTTTATGTGTTATTCTTAATATATATTTGTATTTGAGTAGATACTGTTTTTATTATTAATCAACATATTTGTTTGAATCTACTGGCCTGAATATTCAAGAAATCTTAGAAAAATATGTCCTATATGGTTGAGAGGTCTAAGACATCAGATCTAAGGACGGTTTCTCTTAAAAGACACAGGTTTAGATCCTGCAGAAGAACATATTTTTCTAAGAGATTTCTTCATTATTCACGTTGACATAGATAAATAAATATGCTGTTTAATAATAAAAACAGAACGTCTACTCAAATACGAGTATCCATTAAAAAACAATGTTTAAACAAATGAAAAATGTCGGATTTAATCCATTATATATTTTGCTGGGAAATTGCTGTTCTTTTATTGGTGCACTACATGGATGTGCGTTGTAGTGCAGTGGATATCAGCTTGGAACGAGAAGTCAGGGAGCCGTGTTCGAATTCATGTTGAAATCCTTGCATTCACTTACGTGCAAATACCCTTGGAAAAGGGTATTAATCCATTTCTTACCTCCAGTTATGGGTTAAATAACAGGACAAGTTGGGTTCTATAGCCTTGGTTGTACAACCAGTCTACCGCAGAAAGTAATGGCAACCTACTGTAGGATAATCTTCTGCCCAGTCAGTCATGTCTCTTTTGAGACATGATCGTCCAAGCGTGTATCACATATAGCACTTATCTGACTGACAGAGTGCAATGGGTAGTGCACTAATAAAAGAACAGCAATTCCCCAGACATTAAATAACATGGATAAAAGTGGGTTCTCGTCATAGAATTGGACAGCTGGTGAAATTGCAGGAATTTCAGAGAGAAGTACTAACATTCTTTGTTAGAAAGGTCATTGAGTGCTATCATCAATGAAAAACAGTTTATGATGAGGAGGAAAAAAAAAATCAACCTCATAAATAGAAAGAGAGCAATCCTTCTACCTTATGAATTATTCATTTCGTCTACCTCCAAGAGTTAACTTTCAATCTTTCCTCATCACAGGAATATCATCTTTCAAAGTATTTGGGGAATTGAAAGAATTATTCTTTCCTTATTTTGGTCACAAGACAATCCTTGTTCTAGTAAGAAACCCTCCTGAAATTGTGATAAATAAAATCTGATGTCCAAATTAATAACAGGCTAGTCAGGATAAACCATTAAAGAGAAAGAAAACAATGATCTAGAATCAGAATGAAGATGGCACCTACCCTGAATGTAGGGTAAAAATTCACAATGTGGAACTCGTGAAACCCCAACACTTTCAAATATCTCTGTATATTGTTCACATAATAATTCCATATAGAAGATAAACTGTAACTTAGAATAAGGCTGTGGGGTTTGGGGTAGTTTTGTTCAACACCATAAGTTGCTACTAAACCAAAATATTAACTTAAAAGTTTGTCATGTTCTTAAATAGCATAGTCAGAGCAAGATATTCATATGGATGCCATGCATGGCACCAAACTCATTTAGAAATATCTAAACTGCCACCTACATAGAACTACTTTCTCAAATTCATAGTTAAAAATGGTTTCATGTGAGTCTAGGTCTTAGCAAGGACCATACTTTTTCAAATCTTGTGACTAGTGCAACAGAATGACAAGCAAAGAACAAAATATTAATTAAAAGTCCTTAAGTTCTGGAAAAAAACTAAATTTTTAGATGTTCAATTTTTATGCTGTCTGGAGAAACTGGATCCATTATTTCTTTACAAGTACCCCTTCCTCCTTTTTGAAGTCAGTATAATTTTGTTTTGTAAAATCTGACAATTAGAACTTCTAATTCTAGAAAAAAAAAAAAAAAAAAAAAAAAAAAAGTCACCTCAGTATTTTAGAGTGTTAAGGAACAATCTTCCCTTCCACTTGTTCAGGTCAATTCTTTCTTTACGTTGCTATGAAACAATTGTTTGAATTGGAGAGAGAAAAAAAAAAAAAAAAAAAAAAAAACAATATTTCAATTTACAAGATTTAATTTCTCAGCTTATATTAAAATTTTTGCATTTGACTTCATTAAAGACAAACGAGTATTAATATTAATTGACATTCTTTTTGCATAAATCTCTTTAGATAAGGTCTTTCCTAGATCATCAGTAAAAAGAAGAATTATATTTTCTTTTAAGAGAGAGTATCAAGATATCCAATATTGAAACAGACACAAAGCAATTAAGCAATGCAGGTCTGATAAGAAACAGTAAAAGGTTCTCGATTAAGTTTAAGAAGAGGATCCTCAGTTGGCACATCTTGGCAAATGTCCAGATTCTACTTTTGAGAAGACTACATGCTTTGTTTAAAAGAAATCGACTCTGGAAAGATTGTTAGTTTTAGTGAAACTGTTTTTAATGCTTAAAATAAACTTTGAAGCTAGAGTTATATATATATATATATATATATATATATATTTTTTTTTTTTTTTAATTTGCAAAAGTCAAGGATTTTGTGGCATGACAAACAGACAAAGCTATTGAGCATATACAACTTGAAATTTTGGCCAATGGCATGTGTAAACATCTATGTAGAACTTTGGTAGATAAAGCAATGAGGAACAGGCAACAAGTGCCACTAACCATTATTCTAAAAGGTAGGGAGGTGCAAAAGACAGTTTGTATCGCCATAGAGACTCAAAGAAACATTGGATAACAACAACAATGCTTTGTGCGAGCAAGTTTTTTTTTAATAGAAGTTGGTTTGGGATTAGCAGTAAGTCGAGGAAAACACTGATAAGAGATTGAAATGTGTTCTTTTTTCACTTAAAAAAAATAAATAAAAAAATAAAATAAATAAAAATAAAATAAAATTTTTAAAAAATCCAGAGCTATTTTAAACGTGGAACTATTTTATGGCTTATTTGGTCGAGTTATGCTTTTAGCCAAACTATTCAATTGAAGCTGCAATGTAATATCGTTCATTGTATATCGTAGCAAATGCTGGACGATCTCTTCACAGACAAAGTGACTTGAGGTAAAGTTGTTCTATGGAAAAATGTTGAGACTACAATAGACAGAACAAGTGAGTAATGAAGAAGTTTCAAGGGTATTTAAAATAAAAAGAACACTTAAAAACAGAAAAAAGCAGTTGAATTTTGTGTAACACAATGAGAGAAGAAAGCTTGGAGAATTTGATAGTCACAAGATATATAGAATGCAAGAGAGAGCAGAGGAAATCAAAATAGCCTATCTCACAAGACTGTGTAGTGAGTGGGAGGCATGGTGAAAAGACAAACCTTATCAAGAGCTCCAAAGGATATGAAGGTGTGAAGAGCCATGATAACTCAAATCCTGAAGTGACATGGCACATACAAAGCATTTATTTGCCACCTGAACTTCTGTGATTTATCTATGACTAGCAGTATAGCCCGGCATTGCTCGGGTGTAATGAAAGTTTTAAAACTAATCCATGGTCCTGGAGCTGAGACTCTTTGAATGTTGGCACGAAAGACTAAAAAGCAATAGTTGTTTCCAGTCAAAGTGAAACTGTAGACTGAAAGAAAAATGAATGGATGTAAGTTAAATTTTGATTTCCTGGTATCGATATCAAATAAGTTTTTTTTCGTCATAAACTGAATTTTGAAGGCTAAATAAGTCCTCTAAGTAAATGGTATCATGGCTGAGACTAAGAACTACAATTATACCTACTTAGAGCCAAACCCGAAGCAAAAACTAAAATAAAAGAGCTGAAAAATAGGCATACAAACAGATAAACAGACACACCTACACAAACATCTTGCCTCTCTTGTATATATATATATATATATATATATATATATATATAACTAAATCGATTTTCTGCACTATTGTAAGAACTGCAACCTTGAAACTTCTGAATATCGTTTCTTATGTCTTTGTCTATGAGTGTTCAAATTTGATTAAAATCGGGCCACTCCTATAACCCGATTTTTTCTATTATCAATTCGATATTTACCAGAAGTATCTCAACACAAAACCTAGCTAAGAACACTTGCAGATGCTTATAGTACAACTGTGTAAATTTTCAAGAAAATCGGTTCAGCTGTCTTGGAGTCTATAGGTAACGGACTCACACACACAAAGTTCCATTTATAAATAAGTTTAGATCTTATTTTTGTACTTTATTCACATCCAATACAAATGCACAATTTCTTTGCTGAAATGATTAGAGTTTGTATAAAAAATATTAACAAAAAATCTTATTGGAAGATTTAGCTAGAAAGAACAATATAGGGAACTGCGTTCAACAATAAAGAAACAGGAAATGAAAGGTTAGAATATTAACATGTGACTTGACTAAAAAGCAACTAGAAACAAGGAGTTGACTAAATAAGTAAGTTTTTTCTATGTGTCATGTCACTTCAGGACATAGGCAATCATAGTCCTCCATGTCTCCCAAACCCTGCTCTGCCATTTACTTGCTCAGGCCCGTCAAGTATGCTACTCATTGCTTTCCCCTGTCTATTTTTCCTTCTATCTGGCCTGTTAGTATTAGTTTCTCCAGGCCCACCTTCCTCATTGCATCTCCCGGTAACTTCAGCTGTCTCTTCCTGATGCTCAGTATAAATTTCCTTTTCGTTTCCATCCTTTCCAAAACCTCATCATTGCTCACATGCTCAATCCATGATATCTGTAGCATCCTTCTGTAGAACCACATTTCAGTTGCTTCAAGTGTTTCCTTCATCTTTGATGATATTGTCCAGCATACACTGCCATACTGAAGAACAGACATCACATAGCAATCCAGTACTCTCTTCTTTGTTTCTAGCAAAATTTTCCTGTCTCTGAATACTCTACTCAGCTTCTTGAATGTGTCCTTCACCATGCCAACTCACCTTTTCCTTTCAGTGTTTGCTATCAGCACTGTATCATCTGCGTATTTTATGGTGTTCAGACTGTGGCCACTGATGATGAATATTGGCATAACATCTAGAGTCCTCATAATAGTCTTGCTGTACAAGTTGAATAGATCTGGTGAAAAGACACATCCTTGTCTTTTATGCCTTTTTCTATCTTTGTATATCTGCTAAATTCATTTCCTGTTCGTATGCAGACGGTTTGCTGCTAATAGAGGTTCTTGATAACTAATGTCTTTCCCAAATATGTCGAGGTTGCCGAGCATTTCTATCAATTCTTTGTGGCTTTGTCAAATGCTTTTGCATAGTCTATAAAATATAGGTGCACATCTTTTCATTTGTATCGCCCTTTCTGATAGCATCCTAAGCATAAATATTGCATTCCTTGTTCCACTGTCCTTAACAAAACTACACTGTTCTTGTCCTATCTCCAGCTTGATTCTGCTTCACACTCTAGGCTTGGAAGTAAACCCCTTCATGCTGTTAGGTTTCATATATCATTTAAGTGACTAAAATAGTGAAGCAATCTCAAAATATTTTGACAAATTTTTTACCAAACAATCAGATTACCATAATCAAACCCTTGTTACTATTTTATTTATGGTTAATTGCAATTAGGTAAGTGAATGCAACGAATTCAAGTGTATTTTGAACTCTGCTCTCCGACTTCCCATTCTGAGTTGATATCCACAGGCACCACAAATGCATTTACTCAAGTTTTATTCAAGTCGTTCTCTTTCTCTAGGATTGTGGGCCCTGGTCAGTTTGTGAGTGTTTGAAACCAGATGGAAGTAGTGAAAAATAATACCGATTTTATAAGCAACAATCATAAGAAAAATGAAACTGTTGTTAGGCTAATATTAGTGAAAAAGAGTAAATAGATTTTGGAACGCTAGCAAATGTCAGAATTCTCGTAGGAAAACTGAATAGGAAGCCATTCAATATGGTAGTCAGTGATATTGACATGGAGGTCAGAAGAGATAAGTTTTATAAGATGAGAAAACCTCAGAGAAAGGGGTTAGGGTGTCGAGCCTAAATAAGAAAAACAGTTAAGAATCAATGGTTAGTGAAATGGTCAGTAAATATGGACAAGGATTATACAAGAAAAATAGGTTTTCTTGGTGTACAGCAAATGAACAAGTAATAATCAACACCTGCTTTGAAGAATGGCCAATACACGTCTTGCAAGAAACATTTAAAAAAGTTAACCATCAACAAATTATTTTTGAAAAGCAGTTCTGCACTATAAAAAAAGAAAAATGAACCAAGTACTGACTGTGGGACCAATCCCATCACAGTTAAATATAAAAAGGGAACATGTCATGGACTCCAAGTACAATAGTTTAAAATAAACACCAGGACAACAAAAGTAATTATTTCTAGAAAAAACACACCTGAATGGAAGAGCGATAAACAAATAGTGCATAAAATCTTTAAGTCAGGATTGTCCATGAAGCTTTACGTACCGAATGTGATGAAAGAAAGACTTCTGATGACAAAAATGGCAATTTTTAAATCATTCTGAAAAACACCTGTTAAAATTTGCTGTGAATAAAACATTTGTATTCTTATGTCTATAATACTGAGTGGGTAAACTATTCTTACAATAACAAGCAACAGAGGCACATTGAAACTGCCAATGTACGTTACTATTTTTTTCAGAAAGAAACTACAGAAAAGGCCAAGAAATGGTTAAACAAGAACCTAAATACAACTAAGCAAAATATGAGTGATTTAATGAGAAATGTACGGAAATTAAAACCTGCAGAACACAGATGTAGTAGGTGTACATAAGAGATAACAGGACACAGTCTGCTCTTCAGCAAAATAGACAAAAATGAAAAAATTAAATAAAAAGGTACAAATGGAATGAATACATAAAAGATGTGTTGGATAAAAACAGGAAGAAAACCTACAATATATGAAAATTGTGAGGTAAAGGGTTAGGGTTCTGGCCAAGATGATGAAAACAAAAGCAGCAGCATCAGACAAGATTTTAATGGAGCTGTCTTATTTGGGGATTGAAAAAAAAGGTTACCAAAGTGATAAATGAAATAACAAAATACAGTTCATCAATTTCCATCATGTTATGAGAAACAAGCGCAAATAAAAGTGAATCCCAACAATCAGCTTGATAAGCCACAAAAGTTAAAAATTTAATAACCTTCAGTAGAATGGAAATAAGACATGAAGAGTGTGGCTTTGCTCAAGATATTGGAAGAAAACAGATGCTATTTAAATGAGAATTCTACCAAAGCTAACATGCAGAAAGATCAATACATAAGTACAACATGAAGAACTACTTTAAATGTTAGGTAATCTTGATCCACATATTAAAGGTTTTTAAATAATCCATAATCTCTACTGAGAGCAAAGCACTTGAATGAGAGTAAAAGAATTCACATAAAATGCAAAAGAGTAAAAGCAGATTTTTTTCTCGGTCGACTTATTTAATTTGTACAAAGAGACAATTTTAAGAAAATTGGAAAACCTGTCAGGATTCATTATCTGTGGATATAACTAACACATACTAGAATGATAACACCAAGTTGATGGAAGATTCGGGGGGGGGGGATTCGCTTTATTGTTAGACGTAGTAATTGATGAATACAAAGAGGACTAACCATTAACTGTAAGAAGACAAAATACAAGCTATGAGTTATGTATTGTGGGGGAGGGAAATGCTACAAAAAATAACTAATTTGTAAAATAGAAATTTCTTTGACTTGTATATTAAAAGATGTCAAAAAAGTAACAAATCTGAAAGTGAAGAGGAAGAATGAAAGATGTTTTTCAGAATCCAAGTAAGGTCTTAAAGAATTGAAAAAGGCCCTGAGAAACAAAATGAAATGATGAAAATTAGAAAATTAAAATATCATCCAGTATTAAATTGGAAGAAAATTTTACCCACCACCTCTATTTTTTAATCTTACAAGCTACAGATTTGCATTTTTTTTCTTCACTAGCAATTTCATAATTACAAAAAAAAAAAAAAAAAAAAAAAAAAGTTTAGAACAAGGTATTTTACAATGTGTTCCCTCTAGAGAAGAAGGGGAGAAGGAGCAGAATTAGCAATAAACATAATAAAACTGGATGACAATTTATGTATTTCTAGAGATTATAAATCAGGTATGAACCATAAGATCTGTTCAAACTCGTATCCTATGCCAAACATTGAATCTTCAGTACATATGTTGAAATATTTTGTGAAAATTGATCTCAAAAGCACTTATCACCAAATATGAATTGATAATAATTTTAAGAAAATCACAACTATTAACACCACCGCATGTTTACTTAGATGCGCTTGCATGAGACATGGAAGTAAATTCCACAAGTGGCATATTTCAGAGAATACTCAAAAATGTTCTAAAAGTTGGGACAGAAAAATATGATAATAGATCATCAAGATATGTTTGGCAGCAAACAACAAAGAAGAACTGGAGTGGAAAAAAAAAAAATGGACTGAATGGATTAAGAAGAGTAAATATGTATGTAATTGTAAAAAAATAAATCTTGGATAGCGACCAGACCAAGTTTTAATACAGAAAATATTAAATGCACCTGCTTCTACCAATAAAAAAACAAATTGAAATCCTTTTTGGGTTTAGTCAATTTCTACAGTAGGAAATAGAAAAAGTTTCAGTTAACTCTGGCTGTTTTTGGTAAACCAAAAACAGATTTAACTGAAACTTTTGTATTTTGTACAAAAAAAAAAAAAAAAAAATACAAAAAAAAACAAAAAAACAAAACAAAAACACAATGTGAGGTTTTTCTGATCCTCAAAAAGATGCTACAAACTGCAAATAAAAAAGTGATTATTCCCTAAAAACAATTTTATCTCCGGAAGGACACCCAGAGAATTAATGGCCGGAGCATCTAATTATTCAAATAAAGAAAAAAAACAATTTAACAATTGTATGAGGCACTAAAAGACTGCCAATTCTTATTGGCAGTAAATTTTTGCTGAAGACCAATTCTTTAGGATATATTTTTAATCCAAAGAAGGAATTTCTAGAATTTTAAGATGGGCCATAAAACTCACTGCTATTGGCTTAGTTATTGAATATATGAAAAGGAAATAATTACAGCTTAAAATTAGATAATGTGGAAGACAAATTTTAATGTCTAATTGAAATTGACATTCTACTTCTAAATCAATTTACCGTCAAAACATTGTGTGATCGAATGTCAAGTAAAATTGCCTTGAGAATAGAAAAAAAAAACAAAAAACTAGTATATATGGAGAGAAATATTAGTAATATCCCCCAGAAATACAGTTCCAGAAATATCAGTACCAGAGAATGTTCCAGAACATTGCAATAATAGTATGTGTCCTTGGTTAAGAAAAATCTGATACATTGCATATAAAACTACCATATCATCGACAATCAAATGGGATTGTCAAGAGAATGGTACAGACTATAAAAACAGGGTTGAAAGCATTATTTCTTCACTAGGTTAATATGAATTTTTACTATGACTATTGCTTAGTTATCAGACACTATGCTACATGCTCTGTATTAACAGATTAGGGCCTTGTTAATCAGGTCTTATTCAGTTAATGGGACAATGTGGTATAAATAATATGAATTGACTACTAAAAGGGTGAAACTTATGTCAAAAGAGACAAAGTACAGTAGTAGTATCCAAAAAGCCCATGGCTATCAAATAAGGCACAGGCAGGAATTTGAAGAGAAGGTAACTGTAAGAAATCTAAGTCAAAAATCTTTAAATGAAGAAAATGAAACCAGTGAAGATGAATGGAAGATAGAGGAAAACTTTCAGGGGAGACAATATCAAGATCACAATAAGAGACAAAGCAGATCTAGTTCTCCCAGAGAGTGGGGATAAGAAGATCAAAGAATTAATTAATAAAAATGAAACTGCATATAGAAAAAAAAAAAGAAAAAAGATCCTTGAAGGGTAGGAAAGAAAACTTGAAAATTTGTTTTCAGGTGGTGTAGTGATATTGAAATGAATCTTGATTCATTTACATGTGAGCATATAAACTTAGAGGTGCAGTGCTTGAACTACTGAAGGAGGGGATTCAAGTACAAAGCCTTTAATTACGCACTTCACAACAATGCTATTAAACAATGTTATTGATAGATATAGGAGATACACTATCAAATATGATTACTAAAGATGCTTATATATATATATATATATATATATATATATATATATATATATATAATATTAAGCTCTATAATACTCATTATATTGAGCACTGTTTATAATAAAATAAATGCCAGAGCACTCAAAATAAAAAAAACCTTGAGTCCTCTTCACTTGGAATTATATATATATATATATAGATATGTCCTGTTCGTAAACAGGTGAGGATAATCCAACAAGATTAACTTAATATTTTATATTAAGTGTTATATTTATATAGAGAGCTCAATGGATGTTATCCAGAACAATATGATATTTATAAAGGAAAACTCAACATGTCATTTAAATTGGTTATAAATTATAATTCATTTCAATGATCTTAATTAGCTCATTTCATCAGACCACACAATATTCCTTTCATTTGGTACAAAACATTTTGCCAGAATAAGCATTTTCTTTATCTGAAGAGAAAGATAAAAAAATAAAAAGAAAGAAAACAGAAAAAGGAAAAAAGAGTCAGGACTTAGGCATTGGCGTCAGATCAGCTGGGGTATTCAGACCAGTCGTGAAGATATTGACCTCAAAAAACAAAAAAAACAAAAAAAAAAAACAACTTCTAATTCCATGGATACATGTGTATGTGCAACCCTAAAAATTAACCCACCCATGTACACTAACTTATATTCATATACACATATATATGCACTTTATAAAGACGACATTTCCACGCATATAAATAGAGTTATATATATATATATATATATAAAAAATTATGCTAGTAATTCTCACACATACTCCCAAATTACGCCTATATTTTCATACTTCCATACATCCTCACATCCATATGTATCTATGCTCATAAATGTGTTCTTCATACCTACATTTATCTCTTTATATTTACATACAATTATTGTGTTTACACACTCGCAATTCTATGAGGAGCGGATTCACGTGTACACATCCGCGTACATATAAGTATACGAGCAATTTTTTATCTACCCCTATGCATAAAGACAATGTATGCCTGTGTACACTTAAATCCCAAACAAGGTGGTATATTTTCTTTTCCTACGTCTTAACCGACATTAAACATATATATATATCCATATATACTGGCATACCTCATTCGGATTATTGATACTAACCTGTACACATATGGGTAAAATGATCAGTACATGAAGGTATAATCAGTTCAAGAATGCACAACTGACTGCATCCAAGAATTAACATAACCCGCATATAATCAGGTGTTCTCACATGATGGAAAAAACGTATACATAATTAGATCCATTTCAGTATTATTGTGTGTATAAGGGAGCACCTAAGTATAAGTGTATTTCATATATAAGAATAGACCTAATTTTCTGCTCCTCATAGAATTACAAGTGTGTGAACACAATAATTGTATGTGGATATAAAGAGATAAATGTAGGTATGAAGAACACATTTATGAGCATAGATACGTATGGATGTGAGGATGCATGGAAGTATGAAAATATAGGCGTAATTTGGGAGTATGTATGAGAATTACTAGCATTATATATATATATATATATATATATATATATATATATTAAAACACTATTTATACGCATGGAAATCCCGTCTTTATGAAGAGCATATATATAAGTATATGAACGCAAGATCCGTATGTAGACATAAAAAAGTGTAGGTCAGTAAGTAAAGTATAAACAAAGTCACATTTGTAAGTATATGAATATAAGTTAGTGTACATGGGTGGGTTAATTTATGGGGTTACACAAACATGTATCCATGGAATTACAAGTTTCTTTAGAGGTCAACATCTTCACGACTGGTCTGAATACCCCAGCTGATCTGACACCAATGCCTATAATTTATAACCAATTTAAATGACATGTTGAGTTTTCCTATATATATATATATATATATATGAGAGAGTGATAATGATATATTTTTTATATATGAAAGAACAATATTGGGGAAAAACAATGTGAACAATCAATGTTAGCTTAAATACTTAGAAAATATTAATATGATAATATATGCAGAATTAAATACCTAGCAAAAATTAATTACAACATCCAAGTCAGATAAAAAATACCCATCAAGTAAAGGCAAACAATTGACAGCAGTGAAAATACTATACATAAATTCTTAATATTACAACCCATATTGTAAAGTAAATGATGAACTATGCTTACAATGAATGGTAAATTCATTTCTCTGGTTTAACAAGTTAACCCTGTCCTTAAATTTGATAATTTCTAACTTCTCATCGAGACAAGATAGCAAGATGTACAGAGGGAATTACAAGTTCAAGCCTTTTTGTAAGAATTTTCCATTTAACAATAGGAGTTTTGTTTTTTCTTTTAAACGCCAAAAGTACTGGGATAATGAAGTACTGTATTTATAGGAACTATTATTGAAAGATAGTGTATGTTGATACCAGTGAGTTTTGAATGGGTTTTTAGTAGATCTAATATAAAACCTTTTAGTATCAGGATTTTCAATTGTAGAGATAGTAAAGATAAACGCTTGAACTAACCAAGCAACTATTATGCAGTGGGCATTCTTTAAAATTTCTACAATGACATCTGCTGGTATTAGTTTTGTTATCTTTGGTATTATCCATTTTAGCATTGGAATGCTACAAGTTTTTTTTGTATACCTATACTTGTTGAGGACTTTGTTATTCTGTTTTTAATTATTTTTTTCTAAATTATCTGTACAACAATAGCTTAACTTGAGAGTATTATTATTGAATACTTTACTAAGAGGATTTGGAAAGTGTTTATTAATAAGGTTTACGTACACCTTGCTACCTTTTTATTTTCCCCAGTCTGACAAAGCAAGTTGTAAGATCTGTGTTCTCTTTATATACAGGATACATGCATTATATATATATATATATATACATACACACACACAATTCTTATTGATAAAGTAGAATCCTCTTTGATAAGCAAATGGATTCTATAGAAATCTCTAAAATTGAAGATAGCAAGCATTGAGTGTATATAGATATTAAGACTAAAAAGACCTACAAACTAAACAAAAATTTTCTGATATAAAAGTGAATGGCTGAATTTGAAACTTTCCCCTAGGAAGGGATTTACCACCTCCACAAATTGTTTTATATTTTTTGGTGGTGGTGGTGGTGGGGGATAGAAATATATGACGGGGGGGAAAAAAGTGAGGCATTTAACTAAATGGGTATTAGCTGAATAAGCCATCTGCCAAATAGGCAAAGGCTTTTTATAACGGAAAAAAAGTTATAAAAATTCCCTGTTGAATGTCAAAATAAAGGCATATCTGAGGAAGAGAAAGCCTTCAGTTCTGGCACATCACATTTTGAGCAAATCTGATGTGCATCTTTTTACTATGAACAGAAAAGATGAACTATTCTTCTGTTAAGAAATCTGACATCATTAAAACTAATGCAATTTAAACAGTTTTGTCTATAAAGAGGGATGCAATGGCACAGCCTACAAAGTACCTATTCTTAAAGTTCCTCTAGTGTACAGGCTGATAGACATAAACACGATCTAAAAATGAAAATCAGGAGTCTATTTCAAGCATGGGCATTCACTATTAATAAGTTTGTTACACACACACACACTATATATATATATATATATATATATATATATATATAAAGATCTTGAATAAGTTGGCATTCCCAGAATTGAGTTAATGTAGTTTCAGATGGTAACACCTCTATAAGGAAGTACTATAAACAAGCTTGAAATTCAGTACATGTCATTTTCGCCAAATTTTCATAGCGTTAAATTTCATGCCAAAGAAAACATTTGTAGGAATTTTACTGCACTACTTTATTCAAAAGAAATCTGCAGTTGAAGCACAGAGAATTCTTGATGTGACTTACGCAAACATGCAGAGATTGGTTTAGATGCTTCAAGAATAATGGTTTTTGATATTGAAGATAAAAAACACTCTGGTACACCGAAAAAAGTTTCAAGACGAAGAATTGGAGTCATTACTTCATGAAGACTCATGTCAGATGCAAGCTGAAGTTGCTAAATCATTAGGAGTTGATTGCACAACAGTTTCGAAATGTTTGAAAGTTTCAGAAATAATTAAAAAACAGCGACATTAGGTGCCATATGAATTGAGCTGAGGGGTGCCTAACAGCGTTTTATCACATGTGAACAGCTGCTTCACAGGCAGAAAAAACAAAGTTTATTAAAGCATAGAAGATTGTGGGGTAAGACCCACCATGCATCAACATCGACAACAAAGGTGAATATCTATGGTTTGAAGCTCCTGCTCTGTATTTGGTGGGATAAGCTAGGTGTATTGTACTATGAGCTGCTCAAACCAGGTGAAACTATCATGAGAGATCATTATTGACTACAACTGAGGTGTCTGAGCTGAGAATTGAAGAAAAAAAAAAATGGTTGCTATACAAGCAGAGACATGACAAAATGGTTTTGCAGCATGACAACACTAAGTCACATATTGTAAAATGGGTAAAAACCTCCTTGTAAATGCATAAATGAAATATCCTATCTCACCCACTGCATTCACCAGACATTACCCTATCTGATTATCACTTGTTATGATCGATGATACATTTCCTGGTTGAGTAGCACTTTCATTTTTATGAAGATGAAAAAAAAAAAAAAAAAAGGTCAACTTGTGTTTAGCCTCAAAAGAAGTGTTTTCCCCAACGTGGAATTCAAATGCTTCCAGAAAGATTGGAAAAAAAAAAAAAAAAAAAAAAAAAAAAAAATAGTGGTTAGCGATGGATTATTGTAAATAAAACATTACTTTTCATGAAAAATTATCGAGAACTTATTCAGGGTCCTTATTTATGTATGTATGTATAATGTGGTAATGTTTAGGTTGTTTTGTGAATGGTTTTACTGATAAAATATATTTAGGCAAGCAGGTTTATTTATTGTAAAGTGCTTGATATTGGGGGTGGAGATAGAGCGTTAATAGGTACAAAGAGTTTGTCACTTTAACTGAGCAGGTTCATGCCAACTTCGAAGTTTTGTGAGTAAACCGGCTCTAATGAATGAGAACATAATAGTGTCCTCACGAAATTTTGAAGTTGGCTTAATTAAAGTAACAAACTCTTTGTGCTATATATATATATATATATATATAGCACAAAAGATACACTATATATATATATATATATATATATATATATATAGATATTTAGTGTATCTCTAAATATATATATATATATTTAGTGTATCAAGGCAGCAAATAATTTTCTGAACATATACTGTTAAATATAAGAGACAATGAATGTCTATTGTGTTTAATCATGAGCCGTTCTAAACGTCATATTTTGGCTTTAATTTCAGTTGAAAATAAAGACAAATTCTCCAACATTTGGATAATTTTTTATTAATTTGGTTCTAAGCTTTCAGCTCACATGAGCCATCTTCAGAGAGGTTATTAAGACGGTATATAATATTATATATATCGATAATGAATTGGAGCACTAGCTATTGGGCGTGTTTATACATGCTAAAAAGCCTGCCTTCTTCTACTGGACGCTCGTGGCCTAGGGGTAGAATTGCCGACTGACGCTAATTTGGTCGGGTTTCAATCCTGGGCTAGGAAGTGACCGGAGTCTAAGCTGTACTGATGAGCTGTAATACAGCAAAACAGATCTGTCTGTGGATGACTATATATATAAAGGAAAAAACAGAATAGCAAATTTTAAATTTACTAAGTCTTTATAACAAAATAGTGTTGCTCTGTCCAAGTTTGATCATTAAACTAACAAATGGTAGCAGCTTTGGGTCAAAGGTTGGTAGAGCTCAGTAGTGTAGGCGCTTAAAAAAAAAAAAAAAGAAAAAAATACTGACAAATGAAAAATCTGCAGCTAGAAAGAATCAGTAAAATAAAAAAGAAAAAAAAAAAGCACAGAACAGACAACACCACTGACACTAGTTTCAAGCCAGATAAAAAGCAACAAATGCATTTTCTCAGAAGGCAGGCGTTCTTTTAGTACTATACTATTTCCCTTCGAACCAAATTCTATTTGCACTGTGCCTAATTTTCTCTTGTACAGAAAATAGCAAATCAAATGTATACTGTCAAAGTTTTATTTTCTTAATACTTTATTCTTTTTAAAAACAACTTTGTGTGTGTGTGTGTGTGTGTGTATATATATATATATATATATATATATATATATATATATCAGCAAGATGAGTTGTTTTTGCCCAAAGGAGGAATCATAAAAATGTGAACAAGCTTAATTAATAGCAACTGTCATTCAGTGCATTGTGGTAATGAAAGTCTCCTATCTTGACAGAAATTACATCAATAGAGTTTCCAACTGGTAGGCTCACAGATACAGAATGTTATAACAGGAAGAGTGGATTTTCTGGGAGAGAGTGAAAGGAAGGTTTGGGCAGACTATCAAAGTCTAAAGTTTAATAAGTAAGGCTAGGCAAATAAATACAAAGAGACCAAATTAAATCAATTGAATTGTTTGAACAATAGTTTAAAATGAATACAGATAATCGTCATCAATGGCCTGAAGACAGTTTGCCATGTTTTGTGGCCAAAGGGTAAATATTCTGTCACTTTCTACTGACCAGATAACTACGCCCAGTCACTGTTTAAAAGATGCTTACTGTTTATCACAGTCATCCCAAAATCAATACTGTTGTCAGTTACTTAAAGCTGAAAAATATTTATGACTGTAAATTTGGCAAAGAGTGAATAACTTTAATCAAATAAAGATTTAAACAATTTTTTTTTTCCAGGCGCAACTGAACATGAAAGCTTCTATTCATTAAGCTGGGTTTGTTCTTCCCATGTTCACAATGTTTTGGCTGGTGTACGTGCCTCCAGACTTCTTCAGGATATATACATGGCTCAGTGGATAAAAGCATTGGTTGGAGTAATTCAAAATGTGACTTGACCCAAAAAGTTATGAGTTCAATACCTGGTCAACACAGAGGAAACAAAAACTTTGAGAATCGAGTTATTAAAGGGAAATAACTGAAACAGAAATGCAGATGACGCATGACACGTGGAACTAGAAAAATCTACCCCTTTGGACTAAAAGGGTTTGGTTTAAAACTAATGTATATCACCTGAAAAAGGCCAGAGAGTACAGTGACTAAAATGTTAATATGGCAGTAAAGGAGCAGACAGCAGT
Organism: Ascarosepion bandense; assembly: GCA_037127315.1. Taxonomy (NCBI): domain Eukaryota; kingdom Metazoa; phylum Mollusca; class Cephalopoda; order Sepiida; family Sepiidae; genus Ascarosepion; species Ascarosepion bandense. The sequence continues at coordinate 265,735 of JBBBDQ010000509.1, read as the reverse complement.
TCCAAAAATATAGTGTGTGTGTGGGGGGGGTGTGTGTATATATATCTCAAAACTTATTGACAAGTGAAACTGGTTTCTATGTTGGAGAAAATCTGGCTTCATGGATTTTAAAAGCTGTACTTTTGGCAATAATTCCATTGGCAGGAGATAATATAAAGAACAATCTCTTTAAATAGAAACCAGATTTATAAATGAGAGAAGAAAATAGTTAGTTAGTTTTGAAAATCTTAGTCAAAATTCAGTCAGTCAGTTAAGTGCCATACATGGTACAGGCTTGGGCAATCATGTCTCAAAAGAGATAACTGACTGGGCAGAAAATTTTCCTGCAGCAGGTTGCCATTACTTTCTGCAGTAGACTGGTTGCCGACCAAGGCTATAGAACCCAATCTGTCCTGCTATTTTAACTTATAGCCGGAGGAAGAAGAGACGGATTCATGCCTTTTCCGAGGGTATTTGCACGTAATAGAATTCTGATTTGTATGTCTTATAAACATTTGTCTAAAATTCTGAAATGAGGCAGTATTTACATTACTTGCACTGTTCGGACTGTTTTCCTCATGTTTATTGTCAGGTTTACGGCATTTCAGCTATTGTACACTCTGGCCTTAAAGTGCTAGGAATTCTTTTTGAACAGAACCCTTTATTTTAATCACTGGGATATATCATTTTCATTTCATGTGCAATGCCACCTTTAGAGGCAATGTAGTTATCTCCCTTTAACTCAACTCCAAGTTATTTGTTCACTCAACAACACATGGCTTAGTGTATATGGGAACTTTGTTATTTGTTTACTACTGCTGTAGCCAAATATTGAACTCACTGGAACTAACCAACTGGACCAAGAGTCCTTGAGTGAACAAATTACTTAGAAAGTTTAAGGCCAATAACTACAGGGAATCTGGAAGAGCCATTGTATATGAAATGAGAATGATATACCCAAGTGATTAAAATAAAGGGTTTGGTTAAACAAAAAAATTCCTAGAACATGGAAAATGCCGAAGAGTATGACAGCCAAAATGTCATAAACATGGCAATAAATATGAAGCCAACAATCTGAACAATGTAAATATTATAAACCCTTTGAGGGTTATTTAAAGCCAATATAGCTTGGATTGGGGTTAAGGGAGGTTTGCTTATAGTACTTGGTCTTCCTAGCATCTCATCTAAGTACTGACTATGTGTGACGCTGCTTAACTTTGGTAATTTAGTAAAAGAAATGATATTCATAGAAACTTTTTTTTTTTTTGTTAATTATATCACCCCGAATAAGGCGGTAATGCCACTGATGTGCACGGGGCTACGTAAAAGCGAAAAGATTGGAAAAGAGAAAACCGGAAACCACATCCTAAACAGGGAACAAGGGATGAACCTCTTCACCCGTTCAATAGACGTGGGTAGAGTGTGTATATATTGCTAGTATCATAATATAACTGAATTATTCAATATAATTTCCCTTTGAAGTAAATGAAGGTCTTATTTGATGGCACAGTGATATAATAATAATGTGCATGCACCATGCATCTTGCCCATATAAAATTTGTAAAGCTTCAATAAATTATCAACTTCGAGTGCTAGGATTTGGGATCTAAACATAATCTTTAAACTTATTTTCTCTAAAAAATATATTTTTTTTATTGTTTATCCATCCTTTGTTGGCTTTTTTAAGGCCAAAAATTTTAGATTGTAAGTATAATTATCTTTGGCAAGGGAACATGGCATCAATAATTTTTTTGAGGTAACGATTGTTCCAGATACAAAACCAACTATTAAAACCTATAACTGGGATAAGATGAGATGAATTCATACTTTTCCCAAATAAGTCATCCAAGTAAGTCCATGAAAACTTATTGTACTCATCTTACCCCAAGGGTATTTGCAGATAAGTGAATATAATAAATGATTTCATTAGAGCAGTAATGATATATAATATAGCCAGACAAACTGGATAGCTTATTCCCCATAGTGAGTCATTTCTATTATACCTCTATTTCTTTATTTACCTTGTTCGGACTTCTTCAGTTGTAATTTTGAAACAAACCCTTTACTTAGTGGTTGAAGTAATTCAAAAAGGGACTTGGCCCAAAGAGTTCAATACCTGACCACGGCAGAGGGAACAAAAATTTGGAGAGTTGAGTTACTAAAGGGAATTAACTGAAACCAAAATATCCAGGAAAGGCATGACATACGGAATCAGAACAATCTATTCCTATGGATTAAATAAAGTGTTCGGTATGAAATTCAAATATCAGCTGAAGAAGACCGGAGTGTACAACAGCTGAAACATTCTGAATTTGTCAAAGATGAGGACAACAGTCTAAATGATGTAAATAGTGAAAATAATTTCAATATTTTATCTCAGAAATATAGAGTTTTGATTTGCTTTTCATTTTTTTTGTTTTTGTTTTTATGGTTTATCAACCTTTTGCAGGTTATGTAAAGCCAAAAGATATTTTTAGATTGTAAAAATGTTTTGGAGATAATGCTTTATTGATGCAAGTCCTACTAGTTAACCCATAACTGGGGAGAGAAAAGGTAGATTCATACCTTTCCCAAGGATATTTGCATGTTAGTGAACATAATAAACTTGACTGGAATTTGAACTCAGCTCTAATTCTAAGTCATTATACATTATACCAATTGCACATCCAAGCTTACAGCATTTGATATTCCCAAGTGGTTGCCCATCAAGGTATTGGCCAGGCTTAGCATTGCTTAACTTTGGGGATCTTATGAGAACCAGTGTTTTAATGTGATATGACCATAAGCTGATCTTCAGCTTATCAACCCTTTGCAGGTTATTTAAAGCCAGAAATATTTTTTTAGATTTTAACATTTTTTTTTGTTAGTGGGGAATGGTTATACAAATCTAACTAACCCATAGCTAGGGAGAGAGAAGAGGTGAAGTCATACCTTCCCTAAGGGTATTTGTGCATAAATGAATATAACAAACACAACAAGAATTGAAACTTGGCTTTATAACGAACAATTTCAAATGATTATCTATTACACCACCCACACATTCAAGCTTATCCATCAAAGTACTAACCAGGTTTGACTTTGCTTAACTTCAGTGACTGTACAGGAACAAGCCCTATAGATAACTAATACTTGTACCTAGCCTACCATCATACCATGGTAATATTAAATGTAAATAGAAGTTACCATTTGAGGTATCTAAGATGATAATCTTTACCTAGACACCATAGGCTAACAGTCATGTCAGACTGAGGAATTTTGTTCTACTGGAACTGTGCCAGGTAGTCCTTCAGACAAGATTCAATCAGCTGTCTACAACTTTGGTCTCGGCAGATTGTGACTTTCATATGAATGCCATGCAAGGCACCAAATTCATTTAGAAATATCTAAACTGTCAGCTAGATACAATCACTTTCTTAGATTGATGGTTAAAAATGGCTTTCAGTAAGTGAAGTGTATAGGTTTCAGTGAGGACCATCCTTTGACAAACCTCATGGATTGGTGCAATAGAATCAAAATACAAAGAATTGTACCCAATTATAGAAACCACATCACTTGATTTTCAACAGCAGCAGCAACAACTAAAATGGGCAGCACATCTAACTTAAAGAAATGAAATAATCAAGATATTGACATTCCACACAACCACAAACTAAAGGTAAGGAAGGAAAAGTATAGCAGAACTTAAAAAACTGCTTTAACAGAAAGATTTAAATTTCACCTGATTGTAGCATGTGTTGCTCAGTCTGTGAATACCAAATGTTTCATTATAAGGAAACAGCTATTACCAATAGGGATCCTACATGTCAGGTGGGATAATGGTGAGAGAGTTTTAATATTTCAGCATAATTTCTTAAAAAAAAAAAAAAAAATTGCCTTTAAGTGCCTGCAACAGTAACTTTTCAAAGCAAGTAATATATTTCTTGTAGAGTCACTTCTCAGATTTCTTCATTCTTACTTTTAAGAAAGTTCTTCCTAGGTTTGGTCATGATAAATGCTAGTAATGATTAATTATATGGCAGACCTTAACAAGGAATTATTATTCTCTCTTAATGTCTTCCATATGAAGTCAAATGCGTATCAGCCGAAACACAAGATGAAAATACTAGTCTGAATCAGATAGAAACTGTCCGTACAGATACAAATACCTTATTTTTAGAAATGTAAATAAAGTCAAAATCTGTTATTAGTCAAAATAAAATGTTAGAGTCATGGCAGATTAAAAGACAAGGCTTTTATTGTCTTCATCTTAAGTGGGGAGAAGGAGAAGGGGAGAGATTAGGAAATGAAGGATTTTGTGGAAGGAAGAAGAAAAACAAGAAACAAAACATAAGAACAGTTCGTTCAGACATTCAAGGCAAAGGCTTGCATGAAAAAGTATACAGTTCCCAACCCTCCATTGCCTGAAAGATTTTTTTTGGTTAACCCTGCAGTGTAAGACATTTAATTAAATGCATGCTGTGTACACATATGATTGGTCTTGGCTAAAAGGCTGTCCTATTGACCAGCTGTTGAAAATGATGGACAGTTGATTTTTTTATTTATTTTATTGGGGAGTTGGTGGGAAATAATGAATTAAAGAGACAAGAGATTGGAGATTTTTTTTTTTCATTCATATAGTTACTTATTGAATGAATAAAGTAAAACTGTACATACATAGAAAGATGGGTGGGTGGGTGTTGTTGGCAGAAATCCACCCCCACATCAATTAAGTCAATAAATGTCTCTGCTTCTGATAGAATTTAAGAAGCCTTTGCTGACGTCAGAGGGTAAAAGCAAGTCTACTTGAGGGGATAAGCCATCGGGGTGGAGGGAGGTAGGGAGGGAGGGAGAAGAGGAGAGTGAGCAAGAAGATTATGACATATGCAGCAAGGTGCAGCTGCAGCGAAAGAAAGGATAACTGCTTAACACTGAAATGTAAAGTAGGACATCAGAGGATCACGATATTGACCACCATCCACATGTCCCTTTGAATTGAGATGGCAGCTGTTAAAGACATTTACAAAAAAAAAAAAAAAAAAAAAACTTATTACAACTTTACTCAGTTGAATGGTACTATTAAAATTCAGGCAATTCCAGTCCTGCAAAAATATGAATACTTTGCCATGACCTTGTCCTCCCAAATCGATCAATTTTGCTCAGCCATTTACAAAGAGATAGGCTCATCTGGTAAATAGCTTACACTACTTGTTGTCTATGAAGACATGTTTTACTTAAACATTTGAAATGATTGCTTACATCTGATCTAAAAGTTATAAAGTGCTTGCCAAGGTGAGGCATAGATCATCCTATCCATAATGCCAGCACATTGGCTGCATTTTTAAGCTGTTCATGGGTTGAAAAAAAAACAACAAAAAAACCCAAATAAAGCTTTTGAATTAGGACTGAATGATTACATTTTGGTTTCAATTAATTATAACTTCTGTAGAATAATATGCTTAACAGTACAATTTCCATCTGGTCAAGTTTAAAACTCCATTTTAAACAATGTGTAGTAACCAAGTGAAATCCTAAACTTTTAAGCAGTCGTTTTTAGCAGACTTAATGTTTTCATCAAACAACTGTGGCAAATAAGATCTAGCTTTTACTAAATATGGTATCCTACTAAAAACTATTGAAGAACAAATAAAGGAGCATATCTTGGGTAATACTACCCACCTCCCTGGGACCAAAGCACACTTTATAACTATTGAAAAGACAGTAACAAAAACACCAGATTTTAATTCTTTTTTTTTTGTGACATTGTGGTCCATTTCTGT